>JAVSCE010021974.1:0-17452 GCA_032199065.1 Smutsia gigantea | reverse complement strand
TTCGAGTCATCTAGAACCACTGCCAACATCAGAGACACAAAGCCCTTTGCATGGCACTCTTTACAACCTGCTCAGAAACTACTCTTCCCAGCATACATGCTGGGGAAACTGAGGGCCAGAGAGGTTAAGTAAATCCCCAAATCACCTAGCAGTTGGGTGGCTTAAGTTGATCATAATCACTGGGACCACACCAACTCCAATTTGGGCTGATCCAGAGGAATATCATGCTCTAGTCTAAAAGGTTATGATGACACTGGTTACCAGAACACCCTGCCATCCAGTCCCTAGTCGATGAAAGATGCCATCTCTCACCCAGGAACCTTCTCCAGTGGTCAGGAACACTGTGCCTGGTTGGGCCACTCAAGACTTATTTCTACCCAATAACCCTATCACCCTGGAGAGTGAAAGGCAGGTAGAAATGGGGCCCATGCACAGGGCCTATAGAGGAATCCTGCTTCCTTTTTCCTAGGGATAAGGGCAGCAGGGACCATGATTCTGAGCATCGATTCTATCATCAGCCTGGCCTGGACTGTCATACTGCCCTGTGGGCCCTGAAGGTACCCTGGAAGGGAGCTGCTGTATGTGAGCCCAGCCCCACCCGCAGCCACCTGGCCCGACTCCCCCACCCCTCCCCTTACAGTCCATGGCCATGCCCACGGCAATGCACTTCTTGAAGCGGCACAGCTGGCACTGATTGCGGGTGATCTTGTCAATGACGCAGCAGCTGTCATATTTGCAGGAGTAGGTGGGATGGAGGTTCTTCTGGATTGTGCGGCGAAAGAAGCCCTGGCGTGGGGGGGAGACAGAGCATGTTGTGGTCATGATCTCCCCTTCCTGAGCCAACCAGGCAGTTATCTGGGGCTGGGGAATAGGTGAAGGCACCCGGCATCCTCCTGACACAGTAAGCCCAGGATCTTGAAAACATGCACCCTCAGCCCCTAGCCTCTTAGTGGGGTAGGTGGTACATGGGTAGCAGTGGTGAAAAGGTAAGGATGAGGGCGAAATGGAGAGGTTTGAGCCTGGGGGTGGTGTGATGTGCTATGACACCCAAAGGAACAGCAGCTTTGGAGGTCCAATTAATACCTTATTTTCTATCTTGCTAAACAACTCTGAAAACAACACTGACCCCAAAGCCATTCCCATACATGCTGCCTGTTGCCCAAGCAGGTGGAAGTCATGAATAGAGGGGGTCAAAAAGTCAGGAAAAGGCACTGGGTATGAACTGTAGATTTAAAAGAAAATATTCAGGTCTATATATCAGGTTTAATCTTTGCTTTAAAGGAAAAACCTCAAGAATCAAGATGGCAGCAGTAACATGAAGAGCTGATATGTGCTAATAATGCTGACAACGAGGCCTTTTCTTTTGTGCATTATCACATTAACACTCATGTCAACTACAGGACGTAAGAACTCTTACTATCTTCATTTTGCAGACTAGGAAACTGAAGCTTGGAGGGATTAAGCAATTTGCCCAAAGTCATATGGCTAAATGGGCACCAGAGCCAGAAAGGGACCTGAGGTATGGGACACAAAGTCTGAGCTCTCAGACTCTGGAGCTCATTAAAATCACTTTTAAGTAAGCTCACTTAGCAAAAATACAGATTCCTGGGCCTCACTCTAGACTTACATCAGACTCTCTAGGGCTGGGGAAGGCATTTCTATCTTTTTGGGATGCCCCTGTGGGACTCATGTCCTTGAGGATGAGGATCCTTGCTGTATGTTACCCTGCTTGCATTGCTTCCAAGACTACTGCTATGGGACCCTAAACCACTTTGGTCATGGTTTGGTTGACACTAAGAAAGGAACTTGAAGATGTTATGTTCTTTTTAAATATTTCTGTTTCTTGGAAGATCTTACATTTTCAGGAGGTGATGATCCAGAAAACCCCCTGCAGGTCAAAATGGCCAAAGTGAGATCTAACTAAGGCTACCCAATCTATGATCTTGTTCCTCTGCCCAGGAAGCCTTCTCTGGGCCCTACCATGCCCTCCAGCACTGCTTCTCAATCTCTCAGGCGCAATGGAAGCAGCTGGGGAGCTTGTTCCCAGGTAGATTCCTGGGATGCATCACAAAAGGCTCTGCCTGAGTAGGGTTGGGATGAGGCCCAGAGATCTGCATTTAACTAGTCCTAGAAGACGTCCATGAACCACATTTTGAAAAACAGTGATGTTTGTTTCAAGTCTTTCTCTGCTAGGCTGTGAGCAGCTTGAGGGCAGGTCAGGTAGTACATCCCTCATACCGAACACATTGAATGGATGAATGATAGCTGAGATTTATTGAGTGCTTCGTATATTCCTGGCACTGTTTTAAATACTTAGTGTGAATGATCTCATTTAATTCTCCCCGAAACTCTGTGAGGTAGGTTAATATGATTATCCCATTTTATAGATGAAGAAACTGAGACTGAGAGAGATTAGGCATTTTATTTACAAATGGCAGAGCAGGGATTGTAAATGAACAAATGAATCAGAAATGAGAAAGGATGATGTAACATATGGGCTTTAGGTTAGGTATTTATAGAGCATTTATAGAGCTGTCTGCCGTGCCAGGTGCTGAGGGCCCTAAAGGGAGTGAGATGGGGGCTCAGGTGGCAGGGGAGGGGCAGGAGCTGGCTGGTCCATACCTTGCAGCCCTCACAAGTGATGCAGCGGTAGTGATAACCAGTTGCCTTGTCCCCACACACGACACACTGCTCGTCTTTGTCCAGGTAACTAGGGATATACCCTGGGAGGGAGGAAAGGAGGCAGGCAGGCAGGCATGGCTTAGGCTCCCAGTAGAGAGGTTCCTACACTTTTCCATCCCCCAACTTTTCCTTCCTGGCCACCCCCTAGCTCAGCCTCCCTGAAGGTTTCTTTGTGTCCAGGTAGAATCCTGGAGACACATCAGAGATCATCCCCTTCCCTAAGAATATGGAGAATCCCAGTATTTTCAATGTCCATCCAGGGCTTTTTTCTTGCTGCATCTGAGGGGCAGAGGATGCAGGACAAGGAGAAGCAAATGTCAGCAACTCACTTCAGGGGAATACAGCCCCCCCAGCCCTTAGCTCAGGCCCTGATTTGGGTTGGAGGGCCTCAGGCAAGAGTGTTATGGGGGAAGGAAAGAAGTCCTGGCCTAATCTATCCTCTAAGGCTAGGGCATACCCACATCACCCTTCTCACCTCCAGACAAGTCTGTCCCAAGCCATCTAGGAGGCTCTCCCCATGGGGCACAGGAGTCTCTGGTCCATGCCCAGGCCCCAGAAGAGCCCTAACCTGGTTTGGTGGGGTTGAGGGCATGGGGGAAGGGCACATGCAGCCAGGCTCACCTGACATGCTGGTTTTCAGGGAACATTGGCCGTTCTTTCTTTTTCGCTTTCCATCTGGTGACCTGGCACTGAATGGGGGTAAAGTGGGCAGAATCACAGAACAGTCTTGGGCAGACCCTTCTCATCCAATAGCTTATATAATCACCTAGGCCTGACCCTCCACCTTGCGCCTGCATTTTACCTCTCACTCCCAGGTCAGCTGACAAAACTGAGAGGGGACCAGCTATCTAGAAGCTTCAGGGTGATAAGGGGCTTGGCTGGGGCACAAGCATTTTGTAGGGCCTCAACACACACACAGACACATACATTACAGAATCTTAAATATCCATAATCCACAAGATATCCACATATTTAAATCTTTAGTACATGACACATATGCAGAAAGAATCTTCAGGACATGGTAAAAGCTATTTAACTTTTACAACACATGCCTATATAACACCATAACACAAGTGCATATGAATAACTATGCAGCCTTCTGTATAAACCCAAGCATGGCAAATAAGCACCAGGATCTACATATCTATGCAACTTTCAGTGCACTCTCACTTAAATGCATTATATGACCTCTAGAATATGCCCATGTGTTTGTCACACAACCCTTTGGACAGGCACCTAATAATACCACCTCCCTCCCCCAAGTGAACATGTTGCTTGATTCCCAGGTCATGTACACATACTAAATAACTGCAGGAATTGAAAACATACAGTGTCTGGCAACTGGAACCTAGAACCAAAAATATGAGACTAGGGACCTATTCCAGAGTCACCATGTCCACAGCCTCCATTTAATAGAGCAGCCAACTGAGGCCCCACTTGTGCCCAGTGACATTATGCACTGGAGTCAGAGCCAGAACAAGGACCCTGAACAAGGACTCCTTACTAGGTATTAGTAACCCTCACTGCACATATATGTCACCAGCCTCTCCACATACATGTTACATAACCTCAGCAGACTCAGGTTACACAGCCTTTTTACATGCATGCATGGATTGTATAACTTCCTACACCCACCCTGCATGTGGCATGTTACAGGGCCCCTCCCTCTGGAGCCTGATGTAGCTCCCAACACACTGACACAGTGACCTTGGCCAGGGTCACAGTCACAGACAACTCTGTGTTCCACGCCCCCTGGGGATTACCCCTGTCTAATTTCTAGAACAGCTGGAGGGTCAGATCTCCCTCCTGCCTCCAGGAGGGGTGGGTGCGGGGAACTCCAGACCACATAGGCAACAGTTGAGCTAGCTAGTGGTCTTCACCAGTTACTAGACAAACAGCCTCTGGGTGCAGTCCCAGGAACAGCCACAAGGTGGCGTGAAGCCATGAGGAAGGGGAGAAAGACCAAGGAGGGTCCGCAGCTCTGGAAGATCAGGACCCAGCATTCCCGCCTTTCTCCGAGTTGGGATCCTAGGCCCACACAGGTCTGGACAGGGAAGTACAGACGTTGCAAGTGAGAGCTCTGCATTGTCAGGCTAGAGCCTCTTTTTCAGAGCCCCCCCCTGGAGTAAGGGGGGCTTTGTGGTGGAATACCCCACTTGCCCTACCCAACAGGCAGCCCCATCTACTGCCTCCACCTCTCCAGGGACCCAGTCTTGGGCCTCAGGACTTTGCCTGGCCAGGCCTCTGGCCTCCTGGCTCAGGATCTGGTCTCCCAGGCAACAGCCACACTGCTCCCCAGAGTATCCCATCCCCCACCTTTCCGTGGCCATAGGCACAGGCTGTACCCAGCTCCTGGGGCAACATGCCAACTGGGACAGAGTTCTGTGTCACTTGGAGCTGATGGAGAGGCAGAGACCCTCCTCTCTAGACAATGCAGATCATAGGTAACCCACTGATGCCTCCTCCACGTGTGGGCAAAACCTTCAGAGTCGGCATTCACCTCCACTTCCTGGGAGGAGCCCCATGGCAGAGCCCGCCTTTGCCCATGAACAAGGAAGAGATTGTGGGGCTCCCAACAGGTTCCAAATATAAGCACAGGCTGTGACCAATAGTTACTGGTGCATGTGCTCTGAAATGTCCTGTCACATGTACCATGGTTTGTGGACCACACACTAGTGGTCAGATGTGAACAGGCTGGTAGGAAGAGGAAGAAAATGGCAAGGCTGTTTGTACTGCACATGCTCAGGTGAGGGTGGCTTAGGGGACATGGGTGGGGGGCGCATTTGAGACTGCCCCACATGGTCAAGGGAGGGGCCCCATGCCTGCTGCCTGTAATCACTCTGTTCTGTACACCTCCCCCCTCCAAAATGGGCATCTCTCAATCCAGGTGCCTAATTTCCTGCTAAGTGAACATGACCTATCTATTGGGCAAAGGTAGGTGGCAGGCTTGCTGGCTCATACTGATCCCCCAAGAGATGCTTAAAAGAACAAAGCTCAGCTTTCTTGTGCCTGTCTAGGTGACTGTGCCTATTGCCTAGGAGCTGGCACAAACTAGTCACTGGAGCCGTTACCTGTTCTCCTCTGGGTCTGACCCACACTCCACCTTGCTTGGCTTCTGTTCCATTCACTTCAATTCCATCCAGGATGCCCTCCAGCACGCCAAGAGATTGGGGTGGGCACACTGGCCCCCCCAGCACGCCCACGAGCTGCCCACCCCCTGCCACCCAGGCCCTAGGGCACAGCACCCATGGTGCTTGCCTCAGCACTTGGCCTTTCACACCATGCCATGCACCCCAAGGGGGGCAGGTGGTGAGAGGGGCCAGGAGGTGGCAGGTGGTAGGGCCGGGGGGCAAGCTGGGTCCGTGGGGGATCCTGGGCTGGGGAAGTAGCTTCAGAGTCTTGTCCTGTCCAGAGGTCCCTGAAGAGAGAGGACAGAATTAAGGATAAGGTGGCGCCACAGTGGAAGTGGGAGTGGGAGTGGTGGAGGTGGGGGGGGGGATAGGACTCCTTTGGTGGCAAGATTTTGGGCTCTTAGAGCTCAAAACAAGATGGTGGTGGGTGTGGAGGGCAGGCACAGGGAGAGAATCAGGATAACCCCTCAGATCAACAGGCACAGCAGGCAAGACTGGAGTTCCACATCCTAAGCCCCAGACATGGAAAGGGATGGAGGGAAAGAATGAGGTAATCCATGCACATGTCTCAATCCTCACATTCAATCAAGTGCCTGGCCCTTAATAAACGTCTATTAGGAGTTAGCTATTATTACCACCCCTCCAGGCAAGTTTTCCTAAAACTATTGGTATTACAGGGAACCAGAGGTGAGACCAGGCATGGGGGGAACAGTGAAAGAAGGATGGGGTGTGGGGCAGCACACAGGGATCATGAAAGCCACCTGAGTGTTTAAGGGGAGAGATGAAAACTGTGGGGAGCTGACCTCCACTGCTGCTGGCTGAGTTATGATTCCCCAGCCCTGGTCCCCCAGGGACGCCCGAGCTTCCCATACAAGGTCCCAAATCACACTTCCCAGTCTGAGAAGCAGGCTTCCCAGTTGGTTTAGCTGAGCTGACACCACCCAAGATGGCAAGGGGAAGGGGAAGGGAACTGTTAACTGCTTAGACAACAGGTGCCCTCCGACGTGGGCATTAGAACTTTACGCGTGAGGAAACTGAGTCCCAGAAAGCTTGGACATTCATTCAGGTTCACACAGCTAGTAAGCAGGTGGTTCAGGGATTAAAACCTCAAAGCCTGGCTTGAAGGCCAGCCTTGTTCCACTACCTGGGGTCCAGGGCCATGCCAAACTGAGCCCACCATTCCCTCTACACTGCACTTCTGAACACAAGCTAGAGACCCAAGGCTTACTGTCTGCATACACAGGCAGGTGTGGGCATGTGAGAAGGGGACAAAGGGTGCAGCTCCCCACAAACAACCTCCATCACGTGGCTGCTGCACCAGAGACCTCGCCCCTGGGCCCCCCGGCACCCTCCCCAGGAAGTGATAAGGAACCAGGGTGGGAGGGGAAGGCAGAGATAAGTCAGGCCATTGGGTAGGGCAATGGGACAGGACCTCTGTATTCAGGCAAGCCCCCAGTGTGGGGGGTGTGGCAGGAGTGCAGAGGGGTGGCCCAGTCTGCCTCTGATACCCCCACAGACCAGGGCTTGGCGCTGGAGGTTGGAGGAGACTGGGGGCGGGGGCGGGGGTAGGGGGCGTGAGCAGGGAGCCTTAGCCCAGGGAGCCGTCAAGAAAGTAGGTCAAGTTTTTCTTGGCTTGTGGAGAAATTCCTGTTATAAATTTATAATGGCGTAGCCAGCCCTAAGGGGTGGAGGTAGGCGGAGGAGAAGGACTGGGTGGGGATGCCCAGGGCCTGGGCACTGGGGCCTGCGGCTCCTAGCTGGAGCAGTGAGGGTTAGGGGGCCAGGGCTGTTGTGGGGATTGGGCTGGACAATGGAGAGCTATTTTCTGTCGCCTCTGTTTCCACTTCTATCTGTGCCCAGTGAGGCTTCCTTTGGTCTGTCTGCATCTGAATGTCTCTGTCTCTGGGTCTGGGTGTCTCCCTGTCTCCCCCCAAGGCTGTGCCTCGGTGCTTGGCACACCCTGGCTGTGGTGCTGCCCCCGCCTGTCTCCTGCCCACCTGGCATGCTGCCACCACTTGTTTACAGAAGCTGGAAAAATCCACTCGCCAGCCGGAGGCCCAAGTGCCCCCAGGGAAGGGAGGAGGCAGGCACAGGAGTGGGCATGCTAAGAGAGGGGCAGCTCTAGGGAGTGGGCCCTGGGGGCAGGCAAAGAGGGCCAGGGTGTGTGGGAATGGCTACTAGCAGCTGTGAGCCAGGCTGGGCCGGGAAAACAGGCAGCAGCCACATGGCACCCACGGCTCCTGCCCCAGGCCATAGCTCTGGAGGACCCCCTCCCTCGACACTCCTGCCACCGCCAGTTGCTACAGGGCACACGTGGGGTGGTGCCAACCTGAGCCATGTTTATTTTCCCTTTCCCCTCCCCAGCCCAACCTTACCTCCAAATGTGTCTGGGCACTGCCAAGGGCTTGCACGTGCCTGCGGTGGGGAGGGCCAGGCTCCCTCTCTGCCCCACCTCTGTGCTGAGCTGAACGGTGCTCTGGTGCCTCCAGTGCAACCCAGACTGCTGCTGTTGGCAGCAGGCACAGCAGCAAGGTGCTGCCGACACCGCTTAGGACACCCTCACCTGGCACCTAGCAGGAGGCTGGAAACCCTGGGGACTCCTTTCATCTCTCCAGGGATGTACCTGGGCCTCTGAGGCAACACAGAACAGAGGGCCCAGCATGCGGGGAGGCACAAACCATGTGAGCCTGTGTCAGCTGTGGGCAGAAAAAGGTCAGCATGGAAGGGGAGTACCCATCCTGAAGGGCAGCCTCTCTCCCCTCCTCCTGGAGTCCAGCTTAATTCCTCAAGCTCCTTCAGAACGCATGCCCTGAAAAGGTGGGGGCTCAGCCCCAAAGAGGTAGAGGGAGTGGAGCTATATGGGGTTCTGAGTCTAGGCTGGACAGAAGAATGGCAAGACCCACCTGTCGGCTGGCCTGGCCACCCACTCCCTCTTCATCAGATAAGAGATGCTGGGTGGCAGTGTGGGCAAGGTGCCCGTGGAGAGGGAAGCATTTCATTAAGCTGAAGTGCTTCTGCAATGTGTGTGGGGGGGGGGGAGACAGAGACAAGAGGCCCATACGGCATCCATGGGCACCATGCCAGGTTCCCACTGCTGATCTATCCCACTCTGCAATCTTGGAGACCCAAGGGACTCCCCCAGAGGACTCCTGGGGCTGCCAGAGGGGACTCTCTGTCCCTGGAATCTAGCCTCAACTTCTACACTTCTGTGAGTGTCTGCTCTTGGCTTTGGCCCCACCTGTCTGGAGCCCCTGACCTTTGCCCTTAATGCACTAAGCCCAGCCCTCTTCCTTGCCAACCACAGAGGGAAAGACACACATATAGAGGGGGCTAAGAAAAGGGAAGAAAGGAAAGGAGAAGAGAGGTAAAAGGGATGATGGGGGAAGAAAGACGAGGGGCCAGAACAAAGGGATGGGGTTAGAGCCAGGATAGCCACGAAGCAGAGGGAGAGGATGGAAGGCGGCAGCGAGCCGGGAGCTGGGGAGAGAAGGGGTGAGGGAGAGAAGGGGACAGACAAGGGGTGGAGAGACAGATGGAGGAGAGGGGAGACAAAGAAAGGTAACAAAGAAAGATGGGTGAGGGGTGCTTCATGCCCCGCCTGAGTCCCACCCTGTGCAGGCTGGGGGAGGGGGGAGTAGAAATGGTTTCCACGGTGACAGCTGGTTCTTGGTGGCCTGGCATGTGGGCTATTAATAGTGCTGTGGGTAGGTTCACACCTCCCTCTCCCCTTCCCCTCTGCCTGCTGCTAAGGTGGGGGTGATGTCCCCCCCCCCCCACCGCCGTTCCCAGTTACCTGGCATCCATGCCCTGGCTCCACAACATGGGAGCCAAGAAGGGGGATGCTAGGGGCCCGGGTGGCCACTGCGGCCCAAACATACACAGGGGCATGCCCGGGCAAACACAGGCATCTGTGTGCAGACACGGCGGCCCGTGCCAACATGGGCTCCCCTGGGCAGCCACAGACACCAAGAGCCCCGGAGAGTCTGGTGATGGTGGAGGTGGTAGCCCCAACACAGGCCCCCACGCTGAGGGGTGGACGCCTCTCAGGGCTGGCCCTCTTTCTCCTTTCCCAGATCCCCCTGCTCTCTTCTCAGGTATGGGCTGAGCGGGACTGCCCCACCCAACGTGCTGCTGTTCTAGTGCCAGGAAAGTGAGGAGTGAAGGCGGGAGGAAGGTACTGTTTGGCAGGTGTGAGGTGGCAGAGGAGTTCAGTGACGCAGGCACCAGCTCGGCAAGCGGGGGGCGGCACAGGCAGCACCCCTTGGTGGGCTTGTGTAGGGCCTCCGTGAAATGGCGTTCTGGAGCTTAAGGGCAGTGACCCTTGAGTCTGATCTAGCCACTGTGGGCCTTGGAGGCTAGAGAATGGGAGATGGGGGTGGGGAATATAACATGGGGGAGGCTGGTTACTTAAACAAAAGATCCTCTCCCCCAAAGAATATAACAGGAAACGTCCCCCCTGCCGGTCAGAGACAGAAAGACATAAACAGCATCCTTGACTTGGGCCAGACTCCCAGTATTAATATCAAAGACTGTTCTCCCCTCCACACCACCATAACCTCAGCCACCTGCTGCTCTCTTCCCCCTCCTATCATCCAAGGGCAGCTCTTGGCAGCTCTCGTCTGGCATCAAGGTGGGCACCTCCACCCCCTATGCCTACCTACGATGGTTGTGCCCACAACCACGCTCAAGAGCTCAGCCAACCCACAGAATTTCATGCCCTCTGCCCCAATTCCCCTCAGGAATGGAGGTGAGAGATTCAAGTAGCCAGGAAGGCAGAGTTCGGAGCACCCCCGAGCTGGGCATGGCGCATTCTGTCCCCCCTCCTCCCCCAGCAGCCAGCCGGTAATCGGAGCTGGGGCAGCTGAGTGTTGGAGGCACGAATGTCATGTGGCCAGAGCGCTTGCCGCAGATGGCATCACGGGCACAGGGCTTGGGGTCCCCTCTTCTCCACTCTCCTCTTCTGAGGAGGCCCTAGAAAGGAGTTGTCTGCAAGCCCTGAGGAGATCACCCAGGAGGAAAGGCAATGGCGGAGGTGAAAAGGCAGGGATATTATTCCATTATCCCAGGCACCCCAGGGAGGGAGCTAGCCCCCACCGGAGAAAAACGGGCAGAGAAAAGGAGAGAGAAAGAGAGAGAGAGAGAGAGGGAGAGAAGAGGGAGGGAGAGAGGAGGGGAGGGAGAGGGAGGAAGGAAGGAGGGGGAGAGTGAAGGAGGAGGAGGGGGAGCAAAAGATTGAAAATTTTGTGTATGTGTGTTGGAGGGAGGGAGGGAGGGAGGGAGGGAGACAGCAGGAAAGAGCGAATGAGCGCTGGAGCAAGTAAATGCAGCTGAGTCTCAGGCACACACACGGACACGTGCAGACACACACACCCCGCATGCGCAGAGCTGCAGGCTCCCCGTACCCTTCCAGCAGATATTCAGAGTCCTCCCCAGCCCACACATGCACAAAAGCGCACACATGGATGTGCGCGCAACACACCCACTCACTGCTGTGTACAAAAACGCTGATAGCCACCAACAGCCGATAGCCTCGGGTCTGCGTTCCCCTTCCCCTGCCCACGCGCCTGGGTCCAAGAAAAAATGGAACAGGTAGCTAAGGCTCTGGAAGCTAAGAACTCATCTCTTCCTCTTACAAGAGGAAGAGAGGACGAAGAAGAGAAGGTGGACTGGAGGCTGGTCCGTCATGCTGCTCTTTGTCACCGCTAGGTTGTAGCTGTGCCTTTGGCTCTAATCCTAACCCCAGACCCTTGTCCCCAGACCGAGCACTCACGCCCAAAGCAGGGGAGCAACCGCAACATTTCCCCCCCTTGTCTACCCAGAGAACTTTGGCACCCTCCCTCTGGACCACCTCACACAAAGGCATACAAGAGGGAGGTAGGTCCCTTTGGTACCCCAGCCTTGGGCTGCTAGGAAAGAGGGAAGACAGCACCACATGCCTGAAGACAACGTGTCCCCCACCATACACCAGCCCTGTGCCTCCATGAGAGACAGAACTGTCTCTGGCTGCACGTGGTATGTGTATCCCCACCCTGCAGCGTGCCAGGCCCTGGGAGGACAAGAGAATCTGCAGGCATTTCTTACCACAGCAGGACGCAACACGGACTGAGCACAGGTGTCACCCTCACTCTGAGTGAGGAAGGCATCATGGTCTCCAGATGATAGAAACCCAGGCACAAAGTCAGAAACTGGTGAATGGCAGAAACCCAGCTTCCAACTCCCAGCCAGGACTCTCTTTCCACAAGGGTTGTGCTTGCCTTCCTTCCCAAGAGGCACAAAAGGCACCTTTGCGGCCCTGGAAACTAGAGTTGAGATTAGCCCCCACTCCAGAGGCTTTCCAGTGGCCCACCACATGGCATACCCCCCATTGTCCTTGCTCTACTTTGGGGAGGGGCTGAATAAACGGTATTTTCAGGAGGGGGAGTGTCTTATCACCAGGCTCACAGAGGGAAAGAGGCAACCAAGAACAGACCCTTGATCTTAAAGTGCCACGCCCACCACAGTGGTCCTTAGGGCCTGCAGCCTTCATATTAATGCCCCCTCAAGCAGAAGTGGGGAACCTGGTGTCTGTCAGCCAGGACTGGGTCCTGGTTGATTCTCGATGGTAGGTAGATGGAATTTGGGATCCCCAGGAGAGAGGAAGATATTCAGAGCACTCTACATGTAAGACAGGAGAGGGCTTGGGGAGAGGAGCCTACTTTCCTTATTTCTCTCCCCACTCCCGGTGCTCCGCCTTTTCCCAACAGAGATGCAGTGATACCCAAACATTCATGCATATGCTGCTAAGGGGAGGTGTGTCCCAGTCCGGTATGCCAATGGTTCCTTTTAAGCAGCTAAAAGTCGAAGATTAGAGGAGGCTAGGCAGGAGGCACCAGGTTGCAAGAACTTGTAGGGGAGAGACAGGTGACATGAAGGGTGAGGAAGCTGGAGATTAAGGACCCACTATCCCCACCCCTCACCCCCATCCCATTCCTGTGATGTCTGGGAGATTCAGTTCTCCACGAGGCTTCTCCAAGAAATCCAGCGGATGCCCAGCCCCCACAGGCTTCCTCATTGTAACATATTCACGGCTTGTTATGCACCAGACACTTTTTAAAACATTTTATATATTTTAACTTCCCTAATCTTCAAAAAGCAGAAGAAGATAGGTATTATCATCCCCAATTTACAGATTAGGAAAGATTAAATTGCTTGCCCAAGGTTAAACAACCAGCATGTAGTAGAGGTGGGATTCAAACCCAGGCACTCTTAAATAAAAAACAAAACAAAACATAAAAACCTGTTCTTAACCATTACAGAATATTACCTGCTAGAGGAATGATACCTTGTTTTTCCATCCAGCTGTGTTCCCTGTGACTAAGCCTCAGTTTCCCTTTTTGTAGCAGCCCACGGATTCTCTATGGTAGAATCACTACCAGTGCCTCCTCATCAAAATAGGCCATGGCTGGAGGAAATTTTGGTGCCTCCTGGGCTCCGGGCCTTCTGCCCCAGTGCCCCCTGCTCAAGTTCCCTCTCTAGAAGAAGTGCCCACTCTGCCACTCATGGGAGAGGGTCTTACTCAGCCCCGCTGACAGTCTGGGCAGCTGTACCCTCAGAACCAGGCTCTATGGCCAGGCTAAGAGGACACAGCTGTTGGGCATCTCCGAGGTGGGTCTCAGCTGCCAGGGGTGTGGAGAAAGGCCATTATGAGTCCTGCCGTGGGCTCTGCTCAAGCTGGTCCTGCCAATTCCCACCATTGCCCATGGGGACCATTATTTTCCAGTGGGTCAGTGTGGTGGGGATCCTCCCTGCTGGCCTGTTTAGGAACTAGCGGGCAGTAGCCTGCACACTCAGGACTTCCACTGAGCCGGTGTACTCTGCTCAGCCTGCCAGCCTAAGAGGTCAGCATGGGCAGTATCTGACCCCTCCTTTTACACCCACTCCCAGCCCCCAAAACTTGCTGGCTGCAGCTGCAGCACTGAGGAAGTGCAGGATGTCCTGAGCAGCCAGCTGAGCCCCCCGCCCCCCACCCCAACCTCTGGTTGACCCTACAGGCAGGGCAGGCTGGGCCGAGGGGTGGGGTTTGAGTATTAACAACTGGAAAAGTATGAAGAACATCACTGCCAGTTCCCAGCTCTGAGAAAGGAGACTGTGGCAAAAACAGAGACAAGAACGGGGTAGACAGGGGTAGCGAAAGGGTGACAGAGAGGTATAGACTGGCAGAGAAGCAAGGAGGAGAATCAGACAGAGCAAGACAGCAACAGAGAGACAGCGTTAGAAAGAAATTCCAAGTCAAAAATACATATCACTCACCCAGACACTCAACAGCATACAGCCTCCTAAGGAAGGCTTCCAAGTTTAGACAGCAGGGCAGAGGTGGGAAAAGGGGCCAGATTCATGGGGAAGGCAGGAACTCAGCTGGGAGCGAGGGACTGGCCTCAGGAAAGGCTTAGACAATGACCCCAGCAGGGGCAGCTAGATCCCACTGGCTTTTAGGGTAGGGATAGGGATGGCTCCCTAAGAGCCAGCTCTCCCTAAACACCCCTGTGCCCCAGCAGCCAGGACAATCCCAGCTGCTGGAAGTCACTGGACACTGCTTTAGGCCCATGACTCGGCCCTCTGGAACCCCCCTGTCCCTCCTCTCTTTGCTCTCTTCTCTGTCCCTCAAAAAAAAAAAAAAAAGCTGAGCCTAGAGGAAGAAGCTTGAGGGAAAAAGCCTATGGCTGTGTGTGCATCTAGGAGTGTGCCTGACCACACAGGTACACTGTGAGCATCTGGGGTTGTCGGGATATAACTGTCAGTGCAGACCTGTGACTGTGTGGACCTGAGCCTTATGAATCCCTGGGTGCACCTTCTTCTGCACCTGAGTCCCTGGGACTGGGTGCAAATGAGTGCACCTGTGTCCGGAGAGCCCATAGCCAATCAATTAACAAGTATTCACTGAGCACTTCTGGTGCAAGCTCTGGGTGGGATCCAGAGCTGGAGTGATTCTCCCAGGTCTCAAGGAGCTCACCTTCTAGTAGGATGGGATGACAAGCGATAGAGACAGAGAATGTTATCTTGAATGCATGCCTTGCACCATGATGCAGGGAAGTCTTTTCACACACATTTGGCTCCATTCACCATAGGCCCTGGGCTGTTAGAAGACCTGTGTGGGGATAGACATCTACCATCTCACACAGGACATCTACCAGCTATGGTCAGGTCCTAGAGAAAATAGAAAACTTCATTAAACTTCACTAAATCCAACCCCATTACCAGCTTCGTGCCCCCTTGCTTGCCCCTGCTAAAATAAGGCTGTCACAGGAAGAAAATTGTTTTCCTGGCATCTCTTGAAGCAAGGAGTAGCCACATGACATGGTCTGACCAAAGAAGTGTAAGTGAAGTGATACAGAAATACAATAGTTTTCTGGAGAAGCTCTGCTTTCTTAATATATAAGTGATAAAAGATGCAGCTGGTGCTGTGCTTTCCCTACTTTTTAACCTTGAATGTGGAGGTGATAGCTAGAATGTAGCAGCCATATTGTAAGCATGAGGTAATCAGCAGAGAAAAAGGCCAAGAAGACCAGAGATGTCAGCCATCATTCTTGAGCTGCTAAATCCATGGCAACAACCAAGGCCTCTCTCTATAGTTCTGGTTACATTTGAAAAATAATCCTCCCTTTATTGAAAAAAAATGAAAAAAAAACCTAGAACCCTCAGAGGCAGTTTGAGGATGGATGCATCGAAAGGTGGTGGTTCTTATGCAATTTTGTGTAAAGAATGCCAGACTGTTGGTCCTAGGAGGGTTCCTTAAGAGGGAAGGGAGGACCAGGGCAGCCTGGGGAGATGGCCCAGCTCTGTCAAGGAAGGGCAGCCACAGGCCCAGTCTCTGCATCCATGGGCTATGCCCACTGCTGGGCAGAGGGAGGGGCCCAGAGTGGTGGGGTCTGTGCCCCCAGATAATGGTCAGCACCAGCAGCCCTTCCTCAGGTGGACACCCCCTTTCAGTAGTGCTGGGCACATATGAACCAGGAGAAGCAGGACCCTGGACACCTAGAGAGGGAACCCCCTCCTTGATCAAGATGCTCCAGGTAGAATGAGCCCAAGAGCTCCCTCAGAGCCTGGGAGGACTGCTTCTCTGGCCCTGCCTTACGTGGCACCAACCAGATATAACCAGAGTTCAGGAGGCAGATGTGTGCTCTGGGCCAGGTCTGCCTTTCTGATCTGGTTTTCCCCTCAGGGGCACTTTTCTTCCTTTGCATCATAAACCACTGGTTGGCCTCTTTTCCTCCCAATTCTGTACTTCTTTTGCTCATTATCCCAAGCAGGCTCATCTAAAGGGCCCAGATCTGTGAACACTCCCTAGAAGACAAAATAGAAGAAAGACTGAGATGAGGGTGACCTTACCCGGCTGTCCCTGTTTCTGGTGTGTCCATGATACCTGTAACTAAAAGGAAACAGCCAGAATATTGACAGGGCTTATCTCTGGGTCATGGAGGCACCAGTAATTTTTTTTTTTAATCTTTGCTTTTTAAAGATGATCCATGTTTTTTTTTAATGGCTCATAATAAACATAGGCTGCTCACATAATCTGAGAATGGCAAGAGTTTTCTGAATAGTTTTTGAAAAAGAAATCAAACAAGACAATTTTACCTTTCCTCTGCCTAAAATGACCAATTCTAGGGTGCATTGGGTGAGGGAACTTGGCTTGAGCAAGTTCTCCTGAGCACGTTTTGGGGAGGTGGGCGGGGAGCCTCCTCCAGTGAACTTGCCTGGGGTCCAGGCTGGAATCCTCGTCCTGGCAGAGACCTCTCCGGCCCATGGAAATGAAGGGGTTCAGGAGGAGGTGGCAGCTCATCTTCCCATCTCTCCCTGTTTACATCCTCCTCACTCTTCTTGTGTAAATACAAATGGCGCCTCTTCTGCAAAACCTTCTGAATCTGCAGAATTCATCTTTCTTGCCTCAGCACACTGACATTTTGCACATGTGTTATATTGGTTTTCTGTGCAGTATAACAAATTACCACAGAGTCAGCAGCTTAGAACTATACACATTTATTATCTCACAGTTTCTGTGGGCCAGGAGTCTGGGCACAGCTCAGCCAGGCCCTCTGCCCAGGGTGTCTCAAGGCTATAATCAAGGTGTCACCTGGACTGCATTTTCATCTGGAGGCTTGACTGGGGAAAAATCCACTTCCACCTCATTCAGGTTGTTGGCAATTTGTTTCCTGTGGCTATATGACTGAAGGCCCTGGCTTTTTGCTAAACATTATCTAGAGGCCACTCTTGGCTCCTAACAACACCCTGTAGTTTCTAGAAGCTGCCCACAGTTACAGGGGCCCCCAACATAGCTGCTTATTTCATCAAGCCAGCAAGGAGAATTTGTGTCCAATCTGCTAAAGTGGAGTCTAATATAATGTAACCTAATCAAGGGAGTGACATCTCCTCACCTTTGCCATGTTTTGTGGGTTAGAAGCAAGTCACAGGTCTCACCAACACAGTGCAAAAGCAGAAACAGGGGGAGGAAATCATGGGGGTGGGGGGGCCATTAGTGTCTATGACAACATTCGCACTTGTAAGATAACGTATATAATATTCACTTCTTTCGGAATTATAAGCACCTGTTATTGCCAACCTGCCCTCAAGAATCCAGCAAACTGCCAGGGAGTAGAAACCATTGT
>JAVSCE010021972.1:0-113812 GCA_032199065.1 Smutsia gigantea | reverse complement strand
TGCAAAAATCATTTGAAAAGGAGCTATCCCTGGCTTTGAATCCCATATTTGTCACTGATTAGCTGTGTGTGACCTGAGGCAAGTTGATGAGCCTCTCTGACTTGGTTTGTCTTCCTCCTCCTCTTTCTTCTTGATCGCCATCAACACCATTACCTAAACAATGACTGTGCTAATTGATTCAGATACCTTCTGCCATTGACTCTCTGTACCAACATTTTAGGTGAGTATTGTCACCACCAGATGACAAAAGTGGGGCTTGGGAAGATGGTGTCACTTGTCCAAGGCCACTCAATAGGCCACAGAACTGAGATTTAAACCCAGATCTGTCTGACTTTGAAGTCTGTGGTTTTAACCACAAGAATGGTTGGCAGGATAAATGAGACTGTGTGTATATTGCTAGCTCTGTGCCTGTCTTGAACTGGCATTTAGTAAATTGTAGCCATTTGTGATATTCACTTCGGTTACATCATTTTGTATTTGCAGTCCCAGAATTTGACCAGGTCTTTGGGGATATTGGCATAGCAGAGAGAGATTTTATATCTCCAAGAAGTGTAGCTAATCTAATCCTAATTTTATTTCCTGTTCTCTACCAGGGCAGTCAAGGTGTTAATAAATAGTACAGTCCTCCAGGGGCAGGAGGAGAAAAGGGGCTTATAACCTCCCTGGCTGCCCAGGTGGATGGCTGCATTTCTAAGGCTATGGAGAAGAGAAATGGGGTCAGCACTGGGATTGGCTTCCAAGAGGGTGGGTTAGTCATTAATGAGATGCAAAAGGGGCGTGTAAGGCGCTATCCAATCAGCAGGTGTTCGGAGAGAACCCACTGGCAAGCTCAGCACAGTGTCAGGACCAGTAGGAGGGGAGGAGGTAGGGGGATGCAAAGCCGCGGAGTTGTGAGTCTATTTGCTTGTTGAAGGGTACACCACCTGACAGCTTTCTGTAGTGATGACCGGGGTCAGCACCCCTGGGCCCCGGAGGGCAGCTCTGTTTGTGCCGAAGAGATTTTGCTGGTAGACAAGCTTCTAAATAGCTAATCGTCATGACTTCAAGGAATTATTAAGCAGTTCACGGGACAAGACCCTCATGTGGAAACAGAATTACCTAAACGTGCCAGGTGAGAGGAATAGTCAAGGAGCTTCACAAACAAGCTTGTTTCCTTTTGTTTCTTATTTTCTTTCTCTCCCAGACCTGGATCCTATGAAGAACTGTATAGATATGAAGCTTTGATTTTCACTATCATTTATTGGAGTTGAGCTATATGTAATATAGAGAATTAAAATAAACAGCAATTATATCAGGTTTTTGTCAAACAATTTCCTTTAATATTATGGTACCCCCTCCCCACCGCCACCAGACAAACTGAAATGACAAAAAATGGCCAAACCCTTCATCTCTTAAACTGCAGCCCACTTTGAGATATATGTGTGGCAAAGGTGACATCAGAGATTTTATTTTAATTTTTAAAAACAGACCTAGCAGAATGTCTGCCACATTAGGCATTATGCTTTGTAGGTGCTTAATTATTACTAGTCTCAATAATAATAATAATAATAATAAAAGTTGCTAGTTTTATTCTGTGTCCGATGCTGTCATGCACTGTTCTTTCATTCTATGGATATTAATTGAGCACCTACAATGTCCCTGTGTGCATGGCTGGTTGCCTCTCATCCTTTAGTTGGCATCTTGGGAGATGAGTTAGGTACGGTGGCCAAACTGTTTCAGCTTGCCTGCATGTGACTTCTTCGGTTTTAGTACTGAAATTTCCATGTCCTCAGAATTCCTTCATTCCTGGACCAACTGGGACCATTGTCATCCTCGGATGGAATGTTTGGCTGAGATAAAGTGCAGAGGACTGGGGGAGGGGCAGCTCTAAGCTCCCAGGAGAAGCAGTCAGAAGGCAGCTCCCTATGCCTCCTGAAGCCCCCAGGTGGTCGGTACGTGTTTCTAAGGCCTCAGAGCCTGGCCTGTACGATTCTCTTTCTGGCCCAGTCGTGTTTGTGGTGCTGTGACATATCCTTAAGGTCCCAAAAGCTACAAGAATTTCCCTAGTGGGTGTGATCTCCAGCTGTAGATCACAAATGAGGTGGTTTTGCCTGGAGCTTATCATCTGGAAGAGACAATAAAAAGGATCTAGGTAAATTCAGCAAAAGATAGGTAAAGTAGTCTATAAATTATTTACTATGTCTCCACAGTGGGCTGCCTGGTGATTTTTAAAAAATTCTTTTAAAATCCTTTCCTTCTATTCCTTCTTGGCTGATCTGTATTTCTCTATGTTATGTTTCCTTTTGGCCACCTCCCTCCTTTTCTTCCTCCCATTTTATTGTGAACACGAATCTCGTACCATAACACACCACCTGGCACATAGTAGGTGTGTGATTTGTTGAATGAATAAGTGAATAAAACAATTCTGTTGGCTGGCAAACGGAATAAATTAACTTAGAATGTTTTCTCGAGTTCAGAATGAACTCCAAGCAGATGGCAACGTTACCCTTTCTTTGATGAAGAACAGTGTTTGGGAGAATCAGATCAATTTTAGGGTAGCCAGTCCCTCCTCCCACAGCTCTCGCCTGGTGAGGCCTCTAAACGTCCTGCATCTGACTCACCCTGTGTGCTTGTTAAAAACGTGCTGTTCTTGGGCTCAAGTCTGGACCTATTGAATCAGAACCTGGGTGGCAGCAGACATTTGCATTCCTGATAAGCTCCCGCGTCCTTCTTACGTACACTCAAGTTTTAAAGCCCCAATTGCCCTATCTAAGCATAGTTTGTTCGCTTTGATCATTTGTGCTGCAATCTTGCATACCCCTCCTGCTCTCGTTAAAAGTTTGGTTTTTTTTCTTTTTATTTAAAGCCTTGGCAAAAAAAAAAAAGGCTCATCTCTTTGGGGACAACTCTCAGTTGGAAAGAAATGAGAAGTGGGTGAAATGATAGCAGTGCAATAAAGCTTTCTCATTATTTCTCTGTTCTTGGAATAAGTTCCAGTACTTGACATAAATAGATTCTTTTTTTTTTCTTTGGTGTAAGATAATGAAAATCTCCCAAAGCACCTTAGAAATGAGTGGCCTGTTTTATGTTTCTAATAAAGCTTTCCTCATGGCTTTAATGGCCAAGAGTCTGCCTCACTGGACTTCAGGTTGTTGAGAAATGACGAAGGACAGTTATTCAAGGCACTTCACAGGGTGGACTCTCTTGACCAGTCAAGCAGCAGGTGTGATCACCCATACTGATTTCTGGGGCTAATGCTTCATTTGTCCACTTTTTGTTGCAATATAGCTTTCCCATTCTCTGCACATCTTCGCTCTTAGATTAATTTTAGTTCTGTCCCTTGAAAGCAGTCATTAATTGGAGTTCAAGAACGCACGCTTACACACAAATCAGCCCAGACCATCATTTTCTATTTTTAATTATCCTTAAGTGAGATTTTTTAGAAGGGCTGATTTTGGATGAATTGATACATTGCAGATCTGTGTTCTGGGATGAACATATGAAATTGCTCCTTTTGTAGATAGAAAAATGGTCGAATGGGGGCAATTTTTCATGGTTCGACCTAATAGAAACCATGTAACTTAGCCAGATGTCTATTTTAAAGCAATTATTTTAAATGTGCAAAATATTCAGACATACAAAAGGGTACAAAGAACAATTTAACAGACACTCATGTACCCATAAAGCAGTTTAAGAAACAATACAGCACCAAAACAATTTGAGTCTCCTAATCACCTTTCCCTCATACCCCCACCAGGGGTAACTCACATCCTGAATTTGGTCCTTGTAATTCCCATACATGTGTTTATATTTTTATCTCTTACATATGTATCCCAAAACAAAACATACTGTGTTGTTTTCCACATTATTTCAATGACAACAAAGTATACAAATCCTTCTGTAACTAGTTTTTCTCCCTCACTGTCCTGGCTGAGCGTCATTCGTGCTGATCTCTGCAGCTCTAGTCTATGTTACTTTCCAGAATCAAGCAGCTGAAAGGATTTGCAGTAAAATCAGTTGCGCTTGGAAAAGGATGGACATTTTGTGTTTACAATCTTTGCCCCAGCCATCAACCCAAACTCGTTTCAGCCTGTATTTTTAGCAAATATTGGTATTGAGAAAGATTCCGTAAGATTTTCAGGGGAAAGATGCAGCCTAACTACACAATGGAGCCAGGTCACCATTTTGAAAATCATGCTTTTGTAAGAGTAAAAGAATTTCTTGGTACAAAGTCAGGAAAGAGACCCGTCTGCTGTCAGTGCCTAGCCTATGGTAGACATTCAATAAATATCTATTTCATGAATAAATTAAAGGGGAGAGGCACCCAAATAATCGAAAGAACTCAAGCGATGGCAGAAGGCAGCTCTGAGTTAAAATCAGTTTTGTCTTTTGTTTTGAATTAAACTGTGTTGTAGGATGGGATAGAGGGTGTGGAAGAGAAATAAGGGAAGAACTGAATGAGCAAAGCAGGACAGCTGGGTTCAGTTGCTGATGTCTGGGTTCACTTTCTGGCATTTATCAGGTGACTGTGGGCAGGTTGCCTAATCTCTCTGCGTGCCTCAATTTCCTTATCTGTAAAGTGGGGATAATAAGAGCACCTCATGGGATTAAAATGAGGACTAAGGCAGATTGGTAGGCACAGGTTCTGGCCCCGACTAAGTGCTCAACAAATGTCATTAACATTAAGACTCTATCCCAGTGTGCGCATCCCCACAGGGCCCTGGTGCCTGGACAAGACACAGCAGCTTCAGACAGGCGCCTGTGTCTGGAGTTGGATCATGTAGTCATGATGGTGGTTTGTGCTACTTAATAATATTTATACTAATGTTGTCTGTCCCTCTCTCACTGGGATGTTACCACACTGCCCTTTCTGAATTTCAAGTGTATCAGGTTCGCACCTGCTCAGGGCATTTGAACTGGCTGTTCCTTCTGCACCCTTTCCCAGATCATCACAAGGCTAACTCTTTCTCATCATTAAGGTCTCAACGGAAATGTCACCTTCTGGGCAGCCTTATCTGACCACCCCATATATATTAACCTCCAAGTTCATTTCTGTTTGCCAGACCATATTCTTTATTTTTATCTAGGCACTTACTGCTGCTTAACATTTTCTTGTCCATTTATTTGCTTGTTTATCACCTTCACTCCTGCCCTCTCCTCACTAACATATAAGCACTAGAAGAGCAGGGGCCCTGCCTTTTCCCCCTTCATTGTATTACTGAATAGTGCCCAGCACTTAGAAGGTATTTGAGTAATAGTTGAATCAACCAAGGTCTTATGACATCGTTTGCATCATCCCAAACCTTAATTTATATATTGTTATTAAACTGGGCTGTAGATTTTTCCCCTCTGAACTACATTATGAGCTTACAGTGGGCAGAGACAAGTCATAGAGCCCTTGGCACCTCCATAGCCATTGTCAACCATTAAACATCCTTGAACAGCTGAAGGAAGGAACAGTATGTACAGTGAGTATCCATTTGTATGAGTTAGGGTACTCATTTCCCTGTTTAATAGTTGCTTTAGGGAGATGTTTATTATTTCTTGCTTATCTCTAGATGCAGAGAACCGATCCTCACACGTCTCTTCTGTCTCCATGTTGGAGGCAATGTCTCTAGTCTTGGCTCTCTAACCAGCAGCACACTTGTCTTCTTAAGGGCACAAATTGGAAGGGCACACCTCACTTCTGCTGACATCCCACTGGCCATACCAAGTCACATGCCCACACTTAGCTGCAATGAGTCTGGAAAATGTATTCTCTAGCTAGACTAAAACTCCATGTTTCCAGCTCAAACTCTGGAGTATTACTAAATATAGGAGAATGGATGTTAGGGGACAATTATCCGTCTCTGCCGACAACATTTCAATTTCACAAAAAGTTATTGATTGCATTTCCTGTGCAAGCAGGGGAAGAGTCACTGAGGTGTGTGTGCACAGGTATTTACTGGGCACAAAATCCACCCAGTAGAAGTCTATAACCCAGTGGACAAGACAGGTAAGTAAATCTAACACTTGGAGCCTGGCCTAGGGTAAGGGTTGGTTAAAGAAATAATAATATAATAATAAACACCAGTTATTGAGGACTCACTATGCACAAGACACGGTGTGTTCTTGGTCCCATTTAATCCTTATGACAGCCTATGAAGTAGCCCCATTTTCCAGATGAGGCTGAGATGTGTTCTGAGATATTCTGATTTGTGGATGGTGTGTTCAGTTGAGAAGCTACTCTCAATTTGGTTTGTTTTTATTTATTTTTAAATTTATATGCAGTAAAAGCCATTCTTTATGGTACACAGTCGTATGAGTTTTGACAAATGCATAATCATGTAACCACTACCTCAATCAAAATGCACCACAGCCTCCCCAAATTCCCTGATGCAACCCCTTCGCAGTCAAATCCCACCCCACCAACCCAGCTCCTGGCAACCACTGGTATGGTCTGTGCCCCTATAGTTTTGCCTTTTCCTGAATATCATGCCTATGGAATAATGCATTAGTGATATGTTTCCTTTTGGATCTGGTGCCTTTCCTTAGCATAATACATTTGAGATGCATCCACATTGTTGCACGTATCAGGAGTTCATTCCTTTTTTATCACTCAGTGGTATTCCATTGTGGGGATATATCATGGTTTCTTTATTCATTCTCCAGTTGAGGGGCATTTTGGTGGTTTCCAGTTTTTCACAATTAGGAATAAAGTCCCTATAAACATTTGTGGACAGGTTTTTGTGTGAATGTAGGCTTTCACTAGGAGTGGGCTCTCTGGTTTGAATAGCAAGTGTATGCTTGACTTTATAAGGAATTGCCTGTTTTCCAGGGTGGCTGTACCATTTTGCATTTCTCCCAGCCACATAGGAGGATTCCAGTTGCTCTGTACCTTTGATAGCACTTGGTAGGTCATATTGTTGTTCTTTTAGTCACTCTAATAGGTGTGAGTACTGCTATATATTTAGAAGGCATTTTGGCCCAGCTTTTCCACATAAACTTTCTCCTTCAGGCAAAAACCATTCTACAAAATTGTGCAGCATCTTAGAGTCTCACAGTCAAATGGAGTTCATTCTCCTCTGCCATCCACAGAGGTAACAAGGGAGGGTAGGGGTTTCCCCCCGCCCCCCTTTTAACTGTGCTTGGCTAATGCAGCTCTTAGTTTTTGCAAGGAAGGAGTGCCCTGGGAGAAAAATTTATTCTAGCCCAGAGCTTGAGAAAGCTCTGCCTTCAATTAGCCAGCTGTACATGTTGACCTATTCAAACTTAACAGTCATAATTCAGATCACATTAAGTTAAAAACATAATTAAATCCATATTGGATTATTAAAGAAAATTGAATATATCAAGGGCTCCATGCATAAGTAACATTCTCATGTTTTTTTAAAGGACAAATGAAGAAAAGGGAAGACATTTTTTTCTTCCCAGGAACTGTCTGTAGTCTGTAGCAATGACTCCCAACTCAGGAGTGAAGAGGAAGATGTCAAGGTTGTTAGGATTACCTTAGGGGGTGGCATTCATTATGCATACACTCTCTTTTCTCATAATTTGGACCTTCCTTAGGGGAATGTGTGAACTTTCTTTCAGCTGAGAATTTTCGCCATTGTGCATTGCTGAGGGTAGTGGGTTTCATCTGTTGACCATGTTGGGACTGAAGGAAGGTGGAGACCTTTCTCTGGTAGTGTAATTCAGTGGAGAGGAGGCAAGGAGAGCAACAGACAGCAGTATATGTGATGATTCCATACCAACTTTGATCAATTGACAATGACTGCCTGCAGAGCTGCACAGAGAAAGTAGCGGTCTTTGCAGGCTTAGAATGAAAGAGGGCAATAGCTGATTGGTGATGTCTGCCATGGGCAGGTGATGTGCAGATCTGTACCCTGTATTTGCTCTCCTTGAAATAAGAATCTTCCAAAGGTGTTTTATTTCATTCTTTACACAGAATTTATGATTCTGCTTGATGTTGGTAGGGCTTCATCTTAGAGATGGTTTCCCAGGGCTGGAGATAAATTTATGATGCTCTGTCCTAGCAGTTCTCACCTGGAGGTGGTTTTGTCCCCCAGGGGTCATTTAGCAGTGTCATTTTTGGTTGTCATAAATGGAAGAGTGCTACCAGCATCTGGTGGGCAGAGGGATGCTACTAAATTTCCTATAATGTACAAGACATAGCCCAAGATCATCCCCAAATGTCAGTGGTGCTGAGGGTAAGAAATCTGCTCTGTATCTCCCTTCTATCCAGTACTCTTTATTTCCAAGATAAGGTTTTTCCTGTTTAAATGGCTGGGAGCAGCCTGGTTGGGGTCTTTGGGTTACAATAAAGTAAGCCCATCATTATGGGGATGAAACTCATGACCTGGTCTTCACTAACATGATGTAGGGACTAAGGAATGACTTTGTGAGATAAAGGAGTTTTCTAATAAACGAGTAGTTAGACCAAAATCCCTGATTCAAAAAGACATACGCACCCCTATGTTTATCGCAGACCTACTTACAATAGCCAAAAAATGGAAGCAACCTAAGTGTCCATCAGTAGATGAATATATAAAGAAGATGTGGAATATTATTCAGCCATAAAAAGATAAGAAATCCTACCATCTGCAACAACATGGATGGAGCTAGAGGGTATTATGCTCAGTGAAATAAGCCAGGCAGAAAAAGACAAGTACCAAATGATTTCCCTCATTTGTGGAGTGT
Source organism: Smutsia gigantea (assembly GCA_032199065.1). Taxonomy (NCBI): domain Eukaryota; kingdom Metazoa; phylum Chordata; class Mammalia; order Pholidota; family Manidae; genus Smutsia; species Smutsia gigantea. Next base: position 105,154 of record JAVSCE010021972.1, on the reverse strand, counting down.
AACAACAAAACAAAGCTGAAGGAACAAAACAGCAGCAGACTCACAGACTCCAAAAAGGGACTAGCAGTTACCAAAGGGAAGGAGTTGGGGAGGGTGGGCGGGGAGGGAGAAGGGGATTAAAGGGCACTATAATTTGCAATCACAATATAGGTAGGTCACGGGGAAGGCAGTACAGCACGGAGAAGACAAGTAATAACTCTATAACATCTTACCATGCTGATCAACAGGGACTGCAATGTGGGGCTGGGGGGGTAAGGACTTGATAATATGTGTGAATGTTGAAATCACAATGTTGTTCATATGAAACCTTCATAAGATTGTGTATAATGATGCTTTAATTAAAAAAAAAGAGTAGTTAGACCAAGGCAAGCATTTTGGCATCCAATTTGCTGAATCTGACCACTGTTTTGTTTTTCTTTCTTTCTTCATTAGTTTTCCCATTATGTATCACCTACCTTTTCTCTTTGAGCCTGCAGATTTTCCCCTTTTTCCTTTTTCCTTATAGCACTGAAAGACTGAAGAAAAGGAATGTCAGAATTACTATCCCCACAACATATTTCAGGCTCATTCTGCACTCAAGTTGTTTCTTGACTCTCTTTGCAGTAACAGAGAAACAGATTAAAGGTTAAGATTGATAACTATCTCCCTGATTGGTAGGGAGACCTGTGTGTGTGATTTCTGGGGGGGATCAATTAAATCCTGTAAAGTTCAATATCAGACTCAAAGGTTTCATATGAGCTAATAAAGCCAGGCATCTGAACATAATGATGAACAACATGGGCTAAAATGTCTTAGGATATTAGATTGTGATAGGTGGATGATATGTTCCATATGTCGGTGGCTATATAATTTCTTTTATCTATAAATACTAGTGGCTATCACTGAATTAAAAGAACAGAATTTTTCTGTTTGTAATGGAGATATATGATGCTCAAGAGACAGTAAACCATAGTTCTTGTATCAGTTAGCTATTGCTGTATAACAAACAAGCTCAAAATCTTAGTGGCATACAACAAATGTTTAGTTTTTGCTCACAAGTTGGTGGTCGGCTTCCACGTGTCTCTTATCCTCCTCTTGGGACTAGTAGGCTGGCCAAAGCATCTTCTTTTCTTGGTAATGGCAGAATTTCAAGGGGGCAAGCCCCACTGTGCAACACATTCCAATTCTATGCTTTTGTCATACCTGCACAAATAATGTTGGCCAAATCAAGTCACATGGCTGAGCCCAAAGCCAAGGGGCAAGGAAGTACACTCTGTCCTTTGTGAGAGGAACCACGAAGTTACATGGCAAGGGCTTGGATACAGGAAAGTGTCAAGAGTTGGGGCAATGGTTCAGTCCATCACAGTATATAGAGCTGGGGTTGTGGAGTCTGACAGACCTGTATTTAAATCCCTGCCCCACCATTGACTAATTATGACCTGTGCAATGACTTAGCCTTTTTGAACTTTGGTTTCTTATCCATCTGAAAAGTGAGTAGAACAAGGTAACCATACCTTGGTGTGGTGAAGATTACATAATAAGTGATACACATAAGCCACTTATCAGAGTTTCTGGCATGTGGCAAGTGCTCAATAAATTGTAGCTGAAAACAGAAACTCTAAAGAGTAGAATAAACCCCTCCAGTGGTGTGGATAGGAACTAGATGGACATCTACTCTTGACATTAGCCGCCCCCCATGAAAATTACTGTTTCATTGTTCTTTCTGGAACTTCAAGGACCTGAAGGAGTCTATGAATCTATAAGCATGCCTCACTTGAGTCAAGACAGGTGATCTTAACAGATCTGACCCTTGGAATAGGAAAAGTGTTAAGCTTTAAATTGATCAGCAGGAAAACAAACAACAGCATTTCACTCAGGATAACATTTCAGGGAAGCAAACAGATGGAAGGCAAATAGATTGTGACTTTACTAGACTCCAGGGAATATATTAGAAAACAATACATTTGTTCAAGTTAAATATATTAAATTTGTTGGGCTAACAATTGTAAGCAAAATTATATCCTTTTACAAAAATATTAAAGTAGCGTGCTGTGCTTAAATCGCTTTTGCAGTATAAATGAATAATAAAAATAAGAATAATGAATTTTTTTTCTAGTGGTGTTCTGCTTTATTAGCTATTCCAACTCATGGGCAAGAGCTGCTAATCTCAGTAATGCATACTTACAGAGCCCACCATAGCAACGGTAATTGCATTTGCGAGATGGCCACATTGGATATTGTAATCCCGAATTACTTATGACCCAGTGAAATGAAGATGATCAAGCAGCTGGGAAGTGAGGCTTTTAATTTTTTATCCAAGAGTTTGTTTCCAATTTTCATGCATTTCCAAGTTCCATTAATGAAAGAAGAATTGAATTAAGTAGAATTGAAATGGAGTTCTAAAAACAGCAAATTTCCCTTTCTCCAAACTCTTTCAAGATAAAATCTATCTGCATCTGTGATGATTTGATGAATGGACTTTATAAAAGTGCTGTAGACTCTTCATGCCCTTCCCTCTCATTTACAGATGAGAAGAGTCCTCTCTCTGGAAATGGATTTGAGACTGATAGGGAGAACTTTGCTCATTAGGCCTGGGTTTTCTAGCAAGCTCTCCTACCTCCTGTCATGTCTCACTCTGAGAAGATGTAATATTGGTCACTGGAATGATTCCTTTTGGAAAGGAATGTGTAGCTCTTAGAGATGGGGTCTTAACCAAATTCTGTAGGTAGATCTGGGACTGAATGTGCATAGACCAAAAGGAAACTCTCACCCAGGAATAAAGAATTCAAGCTATTAAAAGGTTATGTAAGTAAGTGGTTTAACAAAGTGAAAATATGATTTCAGGCATCTGTACCTTCTAAGGAATGCTGTGGAATACTCCACTAGTTGTCTAAACTCCATATCCATTCTCCATTTCTTTATCAGTAGTAGACCCCTATGGTGTTTAGTCATTAATTTTACCAGCTGAAAAATAGTCCTCAACTTCACTTGTGGACTTAAGTGGCCAGTGAAATGTAGGTGGCACTTCTGGGAAAATTCTTTAAAGGAGTCTGAGCCATTTGGGGAGATAGGAGCTCTTTGGCTATTTCCTTTTCTTCAGTTCTTCCATATGGAATGTGGATGTTATGGTTGGGGCTCCAGCAGCCACTTTGTGACTGTGAAGCAGCTTTGCAGATGAAAGCCACATGCTATACATGGCATAGAAGAAAGATAGAAGGAGCCTGAGTTGTTGGTGACTTTGTAGAGCTGCCCTAACAGTCATGGACTCTCGACCTCTGGACTCATTTTATACAAGAGATAAATAACCTCTATCTTGTTTTAGCCCTAATTATGTTTTATATCTGTTAATATGCAGCTAAATCTAACCTTAATGGATATAAAGTTATCAGTTAAATAATCAATAATAATAAATAAATAATTCCAAAATAAATAAGAAATCAACAAGCAAATAAAAAATTATCACTTTAATAAATAAGTGCCAAGGGAACACTTATTAGACAGACACCAAGAGAGGGACTATGAGAATCAATAAGGAGGAGGGGGAGACAGAGAAGGAGAATTAATTATAACTTTACAATTTGCTAAAATCTTTTTTATATCTAAGCTCTCCTATCTGAAAACCCTGACATTGTCTATCTACCTATCTATCCATCCATCCATATGTACACATACATATCAACGTATCTATTTATATAACTGTACCTGTATGTATATTGTGTTCCCATTTTACAGATGAGGAAATGGAGGCCCAGAGATATAAAGTGCTTGCTTAAAGTCACCAACCATATTAGTGTTGTTCGTTGTTGTGCCCCAGTGCCTAGCACAGTACCTGGCACACAGTAGGGAAGCACCAAACATGTTTTGATGAATAAATACATCATCTGCTTTCAAAGGGCAGTGACCTCATTGTACCACTTTCCTGACTTCTTAGAAAAGTGGTGAGAAGACAAGAGAAAGGAAAGGAGCTTTTATGATGCTGGATGGTAAAAAGAGGCCTTCATCAGCTCTCAGGGCCGTTGCTGGTTGAGATAGTGTGAGCAGGTGACACCTGTTGCTGTGCATCCCTTCATCCTTCCTCTAGCAATGACCCCTTGATTCTCCTTAGGGATGCTTCAGGTGACGCTGACTCCATCCCTGGCTCAGGGATACCTTTCCAGCATCTGAGCCAGGTGCAGGCATAAAGGCCTGGCCATTTCAGCCGACGCAGGACAGCTCCCACGGACCGTGTTTACTTCAGAGTTCCTGGCAGGGAGATGCGGGGTGCTGGCTGAGACTCTTCGGGGTCGGCATGACAGGCTGACATCTCTTTCTGCCCATCCTGCTTCCTCCCTCTTCCTGGGACATATGTTGATCCACAGGAAACATCTCTCACCCCAAACTCCATCTCAGTGCCTGCTTTTGGGAGACCCCAACTTGTGGTGCTGGGCTTCTCTCTTCTCACCTGCAACCCCTGAAAAACCCTGGCATGGCCTTTGCACATAGTGATCAGTGTTAGGCAAGGTGGTGGGAGCCGAATCTGGCCATTCCCTTCCAAACACCTCCCAAGAAGGAACTGAGAGCCATGAAAAGGGCTTCCAGTGCTAAGGGTGGAACGTAGCGGGAAATGAGGCTGGCCCTTTGTTCTGGGACTGGTTTACTGGGCATCTGGGGCCCCCAACAGTGCATTGACCAGCTCTCTTAGGCTGCTACAACCCCCTGGTGAGGCAGAGCAGGGAGGACTTGTACTGCATTGCTATGAAATCCTCTGCAGCTCCCTGTAAGAAAATAGATGGGCAGTGTGTTCTAGAGTGATCCCAGCCTGTCATCAATCCTCTGTAAGAATTCTGTGTTGGAGCTGGTTATATTTTGAGATGCTGAACATTGAAGATAGGGGGATAATGAAGTGTTATCCGCTTTGGGGGATGTTCTAAATTCTGTAGTTCATTTCATTTTATGGTGTGTGTGTGTGTGTGTGTGTGTGTGTGTGTGTGAGAGAGACAGAGACAGAGACAGAGACACAGGGTAGGGGGGAAAGGGAGAGAGAGAGAGAAGAATATGTCAATAATTGCATGTGTAAGTTCCTCTCACTGTCTGTTTGAAGATTCGATGCCTGGTCCACTAGGCAATCAGAGAGTTAGGTAAGTGACAGTGATTTTACCCATCCCCCAATACATGCTAAAAAATGTCAGTCAAGGACAAAATATATGACCTGTTATAGCATTTGAGCTTTAATAAATGCCCAGCTCTCTATTCCTATTAAATTTAGATGGAATGTCTGTCTTCTAAAAGCTTGATCACCTGTGGATGCACTTTAGAGACTTCATAACAGACAGTGAATCAGGAAAAAATCCCTTAAATTTCCTTTCTCCCAGTCTCTGCTCCATCAAAGGGCCTTGGGCAGACTCCTGGCTTCTCCCAGCCGCCGCACCTTATGCCTCCTCGCCCCGCTTCCCCTCCCTTCCGATCCAGCAGGCTCAGATGGGGGCATAGTGTCATCCCCACTTGGGGGATGTCTTCCTTGAAGGTGTTCTAATTAACTCTTCTAGAAAAATGACATTTAATTATAGAGAGACGTTTTCTTTTGGTCCCAAAGACAGCAAATATTTCAATCAATTTAGTGCAGTGTTTGTACTTTTTTCTCTCCCTTTCTCTTGCCCAATGAGAGTTGGGGAAAGAACACCAATAAAGAAGCTGCATATTTTGTGTGTTTACTTGATTATTTTGACAGGCTTTCAGTGGGCTGTGAAATCTCAAGCTTATTTCTCAGGTTCAGACTTCAATCAGATAACTAGGTTTGATTAAACATCCTTTTAAACCCATCATCGGCTCAGACATGACTCCTTTCTAAATGACCTTTGGTGTTACTTGATTGGCATTCTTGGTTTGTGGTGGGTCCCACTGAAGCTTCTTAAGGTGACACGAGAGAAAAACTGGGTCTGGGTGTCAGGTGGCTTTGGTGCTTGCCTTGGCTGTTTATGAGGAGTGGGCTTGATTTTGAGACTCACTTGGGAGGCGGAAGGCATCAATATTTCCAAAGATTTAAAACCTCAGGCATTGAAGTTCAACACATTTGAACTTGAATGTCAGCTCTCCATTTGCGGGCAGTGTGACCTTTATATGCCTTGTATTGCTCATCTGCAACATGGGATGAATAATTCCCAGCCCTGGGTGATGGGGAGAATGCAATGAGTTCATGCATGTCAATACTCTCAGCATAGTCAACCCTTGTCTCAGGTCAGGTTCCCTGGGAAGCAAACTCAGATGGAGAGTAGCACATAGGATGTTTATTGAGAGCACTTGGGATCAGTAACAGTGGAAGGAAGGCGACACAAACAGGAGAGAGCAGAGAGAAAGGTTGAAGCTGCAATGGGGGCCCAATGATTGCTTCAGTGAGGCCCACAGGGAGCTCTGGAGCTAGAATGGGCAAAATGACCGGATCTGCATGCTGCATCTTGGTCAGTCACTGCTGGGCCATCCTGGGATGCCTGTGACCTTGGGAGAGGTGGCTCTGCAGCTGGAGTGGTACACAACCTGCCTTGAGTAGGGATCTAGGAGGTTTCCTCTCTGTGTCCACCACAACCTTCAGTAGATGCTGGCTGCTCTTGTTATTCCTGGGTCAGGACTAAAAGGAAATGGGACTTTTGGAATGTTTTTTGCTTCTGTAGCAAAAGCTGCAGAGCACTGCCTTAGCTGAACACTGCATTACAGACATCAGCTCTGGGATTCATCTAACAAATATGTACCGAGCTGGTCCTGCAATGTATCAGGCACTGTGCTGGGCACCAGACACCTCCCTTTGTTTGCTCTCATGTGTCTCCCATTCCACATGAGGGTCTCATGTTCTGCAAGGTTATTTCATACAATGAGTAGACCAGGGTAATTTCATGCTATGGGAAAGAAAAAGCTCCAAACACACACACACACGCACACACACACACACACACACAAACACACAGCATCAAGGGCTGTTGGGACATATAGGTTGGGTCCTCTGTGAAGCAGACACTGGTAGAATTAAGGGTGCCAGAAGTTTATTGGGAGTTGGCCCCTGTGAAAGATAAAGTGGGAAGAAGCAGGAATGGGTGGGAGAGGCTTCAAGGCCATGAGCCAGATCTGACCAAGTCTTGGCCAGCCCAGTGGAGGGCTTTTGGGGAAAGATCTCCCATTAGGCGAACCCCATGCTGGACAGCAATGGCCAGGCCCTGATACCTGCCCCATGCTCAGTCATTGGCTGGGGGCTGCTTGGGAAGAAGGAGGTCTTGGCTTGAATGCTGGGGCAGATCCTGAAGGTTCTCTTAGTTGAAAGAAATTCTTTCTTGAAGGAAGATCTGAGCAGCCCATCTCCATGGCTGCCACGTGAGGATTAAAGGTGGACATATGTGCACAGAGTGGGTCTGGATGACAAATAGAAGAATCTTTGCAACATTTCGTTCCCTCTACCTTTTTCTTTTGCCGTTTCAGAATTTGTGGCAGAGAACAGGAGGGCGTGAAAGATCATCCGGCATTAGGTGGCTCTGGTAATAATATCATCACATATTTATCTGTTGAGTGTTTATTACATACCAACCTTGTACTAAGCAACTTAAAAGCATGATCTCCACAAATCCTTATATGACTCTTTGAATTAGAGACTATTATTTACATTGTACAGATGAGGAAAACGAGGCCCACAGTGGGGATTCACTGGCCCACATCATCACTGTGTGCCATGTGCAGCTCTGGCTGTCACAGAGCGGAGATAAAGGGCTCAGGCGAAACGGCCCAAGGAGAAACAAGAGCTGTGAGCACAGTGTAGATTATCTGGGCTGATGGCAAAAATGGCCAATGGCCTCATTTGTTGGGAGGGAGGGCGTCGTGATCCCGGGAGGCTGTAAGGCTTGCGCGTTCCACTGGGACCCTAAAGCCACTTGCAGACAAAGTCAATAGAAATGAAGGGGCGAAAGGCATGGAGTGGTGTCGGGGACAGAACCTCAGAAACTCCTTTGTATGTGTGTGTGTGAGCCTCTAAGGAGAACTCAAATTAGACTGTCTTCTTACCTCACTAGTTAAGCTGAGCAGGAAAAAGTCTGTTCCAGATATAAATGGCTGGAGATGCCCTGGGGCAGGGGTTTGAAATCTACTTGCTCTTTCTGTCAGAGTCCAGATTTCACAGGGAGGGTAGGTCTTTGTCGCTGCCATGTGAGTGGAGGCTAATTGCTTTCTGAGTCTGTGCCTGGCAGAGTCTGGGATGGAGGACACTTTGCAGTTGGGCCTGCCAGAGATGAAGTGCCCAGAATGTAGGATTAGCTAGCAGCTGGGGCAGAGATGGTGTGGGGAATGAGCCTGACTTCGTGACCTCCTGTCTGTGCCTTGCCTGTCCTATCGTCCACCCTGCTCCAGTACTTTACGTGACTCCCCATTGCTTGGAGGATGAAATTCAAACTGCCTGGTAGGCCCACTGTGATCCAGCCTTTCTTTATCACTCACACTGAGCTGTTCCCATTCTCTAAATATACCTTTCCCTTTTCTTGCCTCCTCGACTTTGCATAAGCCATTCCCTCTGCGCGGAATGCCTTTTCCCCTCTTCTCTACCTAACAAATTCCTGCACATCCTTCAAAGCCCATCTCAAATTCACCTTGACCTTGACTCCTTTTGGAGTCAAACCTTGGCACATTTTGGGCCAGACATGCCTCTGTTGTTGAGGTTGTCTTGGGTATCGTAAGATATTGAGCAGCAACCCTGGCCTCTGCTTACTAGATGCTAGTAGCATCCACTGTAGTTTAGTAGTGACAACTAAAAATGCCTCCAGATATTGCCCAGTGTCCCCTGGGGGGGGCAAAATCACCCCTGTTTGAGAACATTGCTTGATTAGCTAGTGTCAGCTGCTGCTTCTAATGTCTTCTGGCACCTTATCTGGGCCTCTTATTTCATTGTCCTCTATTTGCTTACTGTCCGTCCTCTCACCTCTCACCAGACTAAAAGCTCCTTCAGCGTGGCACTCTGACTCTGGTGGCTCCAGCTCCTTGTATTGCACTTTGCACTTAGCAAGTGCTTAATACATGTTAGCTATGGTTGCTATCGTTATTTTTCTTGCTCTTCAGGGCTCTCTTTTCAGAAATGCTGGCAATTTGAGGGTCACAAATGGCATGAATAAGGTAGACATGGTAGGGGATCCCTCTTGAGGCTGGACACATAAATTTAGGCTACTTAAAAGGAAGTACTTCTTTATAAAATGAGTTGTAAATAGATATCATGCTAAGAGGTGATATGCAGATATAGTGGTTAAAGGTGAGAACTCTGGGCCAAACTGCCTGGGTTGGAATAAGACCATTCATTACTCAGCCTCAGTTTCCTCATCTGTAAAATGGGGATTATGATAGGGTTACTGTGAGAGAGAAATTAATATATGTAAAATGATACATAGTAACCATTCTATGTCTTAACTATCACCATCATCATTATTATTATAGTTTTTAGGTGTATTATTTTTTCAGCTTCATTGAGGTATGATTAACAAATAAAATTATAAGATATTTAAAGTGTACGTCATGATGATTTGATACACAGATACATTGTGAAAGCATTCCCACCATCCTGTTAATTAACACAGCCATCACCACACATCTTATTTTTTGGTGAGAACATTTACGTTCTACTCTCTTAGCACATGTCAATGATATAATACAATGTTATCAACTATAATCACCATATTTTACACTAGATTCTTGGACCTCGTTCACATTAGAGCTGAAAGTTCGTATCTATATCCTAGACCCTGGTGATCATTTTCTATTCTGTTTCTAAGAATTTAACCTTTTTTTTTTAGATTTCACATATAAGTGAGACCATATGGTATTTGTCTTTCTCTGACTTATTTCACTTAGCATAATGCCCTCAAGGTCCGTGTTGGCACAAATGGCAGATTTCCTTCTTTCTCGTGGTTGAGTAGTATTCCATGTTACATATACACATCTTCTTCATCCATTTATCTGTTGATGGACACTTAGGTTGTTGCCATATCTTGTCTGTTGTCAATAAGGTGCCATAAACATGGGAGTGCAGCCATCTCTTCAATATCCTGTTTTCATTTCCTTTGGGGATGTTGGAAGTTCTATTTTCAATTTTTTGAAACACTATTCAGCTCAGTACGGAGAATAAGCATTTTTTACACCACACTCTGGTAGCACTGTCTGACATGATCCCACCCCTCTGCACCTCAGCTGCCTGGGTGCAGAGGAGTGAGAAGGGTCCTCCTGGGAGGCAAGGGGCCACACTGTTTGGGAAACTGCACTACCTCCAGCCCAATGGGAAAGAGCCGATGACTCACCTGATGGTCGTGTGTTGAACAAACAAAATCTGTCCCATCACTGCAGAGCAGTTCAGCCAACTTCACACTGAACTTTTGCCGGCTTCATATGATGCAAAATCCTAATGGCTCACGTTTCCCTGATGCCTTCTCATCCAAAGACTCCTAGGAGAGCTGCAGGTTCTGTGAGCTGGGTTTGCTTAACTGTTTGTTTTTCTGCTGCTTTCCTAAAGAATAACGTTCTAAGGAAAGCAAAGTAGGGCGGCAGCATGAGGTAAATGCACTCATTAAGGAGTAGAAGCCAGAATAAACAGAATTTGCAGCATCCCTAGGTAGTCTTTCCTGAGAGCAGCTCATAACTGTTGTGAATTTGAATAGTTTGCTTGACAGCCAAGGGGCTCTCTGAGAGAATGCCCAGGACAGCTCTGTAGACGTGCCTGAGAAACTCACTTTTCTTCTCCACCAGCCCTGTCCCTCATGAGAGCACTCAGCCTGTAAGAAAGAATTCTGTGCATAGGTTACATAATGTTGTTGATGGTGGTGATGGTAATTAGGTCTACTTTTTGATACCTGCTGTGAGCCAGGTGCTCTGTAAATTTTAAATGACCTATGTGAGATATTTTTACCACCCATTTTTCCAGAGGAGGAAACTGAGGCTCAGAGAGGTGAAATTATTTGTTTGAAGTCACACAAGGAGCGATCACCTGAGCTGGGGTTGGAACTCATGCCTCTGAGTGACCCCCTTGTGTCATGGTGGGCATTGCCCAGAACCTGGGGGCGGGGTGGGGGGGTGTCACCTGAGCCTCCACTGTTTCTGCGTGGGACTACAGGTACACCTGGAAGACATTTAAAGTCGGCTGCTGTGTTCCTCCAGGAAAGGAGCTATAGTTCCCTGCGCTGGATCAGACCTGGGTTCAAATTCTGACTAAGCTACTTACTAGTTGTCCTGGCTCTAGGGTTTCATCTCTACGGGCTACATTTGCCAGGCTTCCTTGTCAGCTGGCTTCCTGCCGGGTCTGGCCAATAGGAGGCACTGGCGTTATACTAGAAGTTGGCAGGAGTGGGGAAAGCCAACTATTTCTCCCCTACCCTTTCTGCCTCTGACAGCTTTGCTAACTCCTTCAAGCTTCTAGCTTCCATCAGGTGACCCTGGCCCCAGAGTTCTGGAAATACCACCTCCTCCCTCCATCCCTCTAACCTAGGAGTAGGCATCATTCTGCTATCACTTATCTCCAGGTGGCCTCACCATCTCTGTTCCTTCATCCCCCATGTAACCAGTTCCCTACATTAAATTCTCTCTGATGGAAATACTTGAAAAGGTTTCTAACTTCTTGATTAGATCCTGAGGGAGATGCCAGCTAAGTGACTTCCCTTCTCTGAGCCTGGGTTTCCCTATCTGTATAATGGGGATAATAATAGTACCTATCACCTAATGTATTTGTGAGGATCAAATGAGATAATTTTAGTTAAAGCTTTGACCCAGTTTCTGGCATGTAATAAGGATGGTTTTCCCAGCTCAGAGACTCTAGGCATGAGTTTCTCTCAGCAATTTAAGCAACCTAGTTAATTCTATAGTTAGCCACAGAGTCTTGTTTTACTTTTCTGAAAAGCATTGGTTCTGAACATGCATATTAATGAATATCACCAGAAAAACATTCCAGTGACTAAAGCTGGGGGCTTAATCTAACAGCTTCTTAATCTAACCCTCTTCTTCCTCAGGAGTGGGAAAGCTAGTATCTTTCCTCACCACCATGCATAGACTGGGTGGATGCAGAGAAAATGCTGAACCTTTGGAATATCTTGGGGCTTCTGAAAGCTGTGCGTCATCATGAAACAGAAGTTCATCTTATAAATCTGTCTTTCATAGACGCTTCAGTTACGGATGCCAAGTGTCAACATATCAGATTGTTGGCTAATTTTAGTCTTCCCTCAGACTGTCTTGCAGACATGTAATTAACACCCCAGTTCAGCAGAGATTCAGGCCTAGCTCTATTTTGTATTATGATTGTGAGGCTTTGACCACTAGTACTCAGGTTCAAAGTCTGAAAGTGTCACCTGCGTGTGTCATTTAGATGCATCCTACTCTTCCACACTTCCTGGGCCACTTGTCCCTTTAAAATCAAAGTGGTCCACACTGCCATCTCCTGTATTGTGGGAAGTCCAATGCCTTCTTGGATATATGTGAGGACTCTCAGAGGGCTTTGTGCTGTTGGTCACATCGTATTTGAAATTCTGGGGCCTCCTGTAGCTGTAGTCTTCTCTTTGTCTTGCTTTGAACACAGTCCCTTTCCTCTGTGTCTCAAAGAACTACCGAAATTGGCGAGTTATGTACAGCAGAGTTTTACTGAAGGTTTGGGGCTAGCTGAGCTGAACCATGGCTCAAGGCAGAACAGGAAAAAGGATAAAATATTATATTCATCCCTGTATGTTTCCTGAGCCACTATAGAGACTTAGGTTCTCATCGGTTGTGTCTGTTCTTGGGCTCCCATCTGCTGCCATGTTGTGAGGGTTCCTTGTTCCTTGAATAGTTCTCACCTTCTCTCAGTTTGGTTTGCTTCTCAACCTCCAAATTCCAAATGCATGCCTACTTTTGCACTGAGGGTGAATAACATTTCTTCCCCCCCACCCCACCCCCAACTGGAATTCCTTTTAGGAACAGAGCTGTCTTTGGAAGATTGCTTTGATGAGTGTTTGCAGGACAGGATGAGCTTTCTGTCCACATGTCCTAGGTCTCACTCCCAAGCTTGGAAGAGGGTGGAGGGGGAAAGAGATGCAAGGAGGAGAAGAGATGCTGCAGTTGGAGAGAGATGTGGGGCAGCTGAAGACCCAAGTGAAAGCCCAGAAAATCTTTTGGGGTTAGTGATGGCTATAGTGGCCACCGACCACTTGTTCATGTTGCTGGATGAACCTTCAGTTAACATGACATCATCCACTTCTTTTTTGTGCCACCTGTAGAATATTCAGTTAAAGATGACATAGTTAAGAAATCCTTGCTATGGTTAGATTCTTTTGGGGATCTGAAGAGGTGACAAGGTTGCTGTGCTGTATGTAAATCTGAGAAAGCACCTATGGCACCAGGAGTCAGGAGGCTGAGAGGACCATGAGGAAATCAGCCCCTGGGATGTGTGAAAATCTGGGGACAGGAATGTTCTGGAATGTGCTGGAATGTGTAGAAGTCTAGGGATGAACCTTTGGACTTCCTCAAGCAGTGGGATTAGAGTCTGTACCAGTCAGGGTCCTGGTAGGAAATAGTTGGCCTCCTCAGATTGGGTTATTCAGGGGTTGTTTTAAAACAGGGCTGTTCCACAAACTGTGAGGAAACCAACAGGAAGTAGTGCTGCAGCCTGGAGCTATTTTCAGTGGGGGTCACCATCCCTCCAGGTCTGAAGGAGAAAGGCAGGTTCTTTGCTGGGTGAGGCTGCTCCTGACATCATGGTGTGGTGAAGTCCAAGGAGCAGTGGGGTGGCACGACACGCATGTATTGGTTTCTTACGGCTGCTGTAACATATTATCCCACACTTGAATGCTTAAAACACTGCAGATATTCTTATAGATATGGAGGTCAGCAGTCCAAATGGGTCTCATGGGGCTAAAATCAAGGTGTTGGCAGGAAGCTCTAGGGGAGAATTTGTTTCATTGTCTTTTCCAGTTTCTACCCATCCCCCTTGCCTCATGGTCCATAGCCAATAAGGCATCTTGCTTCTGTCATCTCATCTCCTACTTCCTCTTCTGTAGTCAAGTCCCCCTCTGCCTCTCTCTTAGAAGGACCTATATGATTGCATTCAGGGCTTACCTGGATAATCCAGGGTAACCTCCCCATCTTCAGACCTCACCAAGTCCCTTTGGCCATGAGGATTAGGATGTGGACATATATAGGGGGGCAGAATTTTGCCTACCCCAGTATGAAGCACCAGGCCTCCTATTAATGCTGGTTCCTACCAGGCAGGCCAGACCATGGCAGGTTGGCTCCAAGTATTGACCGCAAACATGCTGTTGTGTGTCATGCATCCCTGGTGGGATAGTAGTGTCATGACTGAGGTGCAGGGCTTTCTCCGTGGACCACACTGGGAGAAATACTGCCCCAGGCTGTCTCCACAGTGTTGCCTACTGTATTTCTGGCACGTCTGTCCCTCAGCTGCGGCGTAAGCTGCCAACAGGAAAGACAACAAACTATTCTTTGTATCTCCTGATGCCTTCATAGGGACTCGTACACAATGCGTACTCAATAAATTTTGTGGCTTGACTGTCAGTCTACTCACAGGGCTGTTCTGAGTAGTTGGGTTGAGGTATACCCTGAGAAGGAGTGTGGCATTTATCCCAAGGGCAATAGGGAGCCCCAGAGGTGTTAAGTAAGACAAGATTTGGGGAAAGGTTTGCCATCTAGAATTACAAGCCTCTGAGTAAAGACAGGGAGATGGGAATTTTAAAGATGCAGGTTTGGGGACTGGTGAGAATTCATGGGAAGCCATGGGCAAGATTTCCTTCTGGTTTGCCTTTATCAGCACTTTGTAGTAATTGTACACATAGTGTTACACTTCCAGTTTTTGAGCCTGATTATCTTTGAAACTCCCACAATGTCTAGCACTGGCCTTGCACTTAGTAGGTGATAATTAAAATTTTGGTGAGTCAGACTGAACTTGGTAAGCTACCTGACCTTGAAGGTTCTAGGCTTCAGTTTCTCCATTTGTGAAAGAAAGAGGTTGGACTAGGGCACTCCCAGCTCTGCCTCTTTCAGGGGTATTTAGGATCCTGCCTCTTTGCACGGAGGGCATTGCCCAGCAAGACCCGTATTTGGGAGGTAAGTTGGACTGGAGGACTTTGAGGAGCACCCCAGCCCTGAGACTTGCAGCTCTACAGCTGCCTCTAACTTGCACTGAGCATCCGTATGCACCGGAGAGACTGTTCCCAGGCCTTATCGTGCATTATCTCATTAAATCTTCTCAATAATCCTATGAAAGGCACTATTTTATAGATGAGAAAACTGTGCGTTAGGGAGGCAGGGGGCTTGCCCCAGGCTACGTAGCCAGGATAGAGTAGAGCTGAGGTTTGAACTCAGTTCCTTTAGCTCCAGAAATGAGGCTTCACCTTCTGCTTTGATGTTCATATACTCCTAGGTTTTTAAACCCTTAAATACCGCAGTATGTGCATATCCCAGGGAAAAGAACATTATCTTATACAACCACCATTCAGTTTTCAAAATCAGGAAATTTAGCATCTCTATAACATCATTGTCTAATCCATTGTCCATTTTAAATTTTGTCAGCTGTCCCAGTCGTATGTTTATTCTCTGTCCAGAATCCCATCCATGATTCTGCATTCTATTCCCTTGTCATGTCTTCTGAGCCTCCTTTATTGTGGAGCAGCTCACTGGCCCTCCTCTCTTTCCTGACCTGTACATCTCCAAAGCATCAGGCCTGTCATCTTGTAGAATGGCCCTTGCTTTGGACTTCCCTGCTGACCTCGATTAGATGGAGGCTGTGTTTTTGGCAGGACCTTAGTGTTTAGGCAGAGGCGATGCTGAATTCTCCTCAGTGCGTCCTGTCAGGAGGTACATGCTGTGGGTTTGTCCTGTTCCTGGTGAGGTTCACGTTGATCACCTGGTTACCAAGGTCAACTGTAAGGTCACTGTTTTCCCCTTTGTAATTAGTGAGTAAGTTGGGGCCCAGTACTTTGAGCCTATGTAAATATCTTGCTGCCCATCAAACTTTCACCATTAGCTTTAGTACCATTGAAGGGTTTCAGACTCCATCATCCCTTTTACACTTGTTCATTGGCATCCTACTACAAGGAGGGGCTTGTCTTCCCCCACTTACTCATTTACATACAATTGCTTAGACTGACATGGGCTTGTAGACCCATCACGGTATTCATGCCCTTTGATCTCCCACCAGCTGTTTAGCTGGGTGAGCTGTCACTTCCTCATTTGCTCTCCCAGTGAATTCAGTCTCTTCTGCCCTTTGAAAATCCAAAGGCCTCCGCTGTCTGGAAATACTCAGTTTTAGCTAGAAAGGAGCAAATTCCCAGATTTCTGCCCTGCGAAGAAGGAGAGACAGGATCGAACATTTGGGGATTGGGGGGAGCCGTCACCAAACTCCAGGGAAGGTGGGCTGGCTCTGGAATCTCGAGGTGCCAGGCTGCTCACTGTTTTCCTCCTGTTTGTCACTGTCACACGGCATGAACTGCAGGGCGGGGCAGGTGGCCTCCTAACCCTGGCTTCCCACCTCTGTATGCCAGCCTCTCCTCCTCCGTTCGTGCTTGTGGAATTATGCATGCCTGTACAAGAGGCACAAAAGTTTATGAATTTCCTGAGGAGACCCAGCAAGGCCATTTCAGACCCATCCTGCAGCTTTCCCTGCCCAAAGATTTAATGCAGCCTTTCTTCCTTGCTTCCTTGCCAGTGTTCATCACGTTTATCCCTTTCCTTCTTCCCTTCCATTCTTCCTCCCCCTCTCTCCATTATTCTTTCTTTCCTCCCATCCCTCTTGCTCTCTTTACCTTCCCCTCACCACCCTTCTTACCCCTGTGTAACAAATCAATGCCTTTGAACACCCACTGTGTGTTCTTCCATAACAAGATGCACGCAACCTGTCTGCAAGGTCTGTGGGAAACAGGAGAAATTAAACAATTTCACAATTAACTATATGACTACAGACCTTGACAAGTGCTGCCGCAGCATGCCCAAGTGGGAAAGTACCCACTCATTTTACAAGTGAAGAAGCTGAGGCCGCCGACCCCACAGCCGCCCAGAGTCAGGGAAGGTCTAGAGCTCAGGTCTCCTGACACCCTCTCCTGCAGTCCATCACTCAACCCAAGTCCCAGGTGGTGAATCACACACCTCACTCCAGGCTCTGCCCAAGCCAATGTGTGCTTGCCCTCAGACTAATGAATGATGCCCTTCTTGTCTAGAAGAAATCACTGTGAGAGCTAGGAGCTCAAATATTTACCTTCTCAACAAAGGAAAGTAAACTCAAGTAAAATGCAGACATCTGTCTCCTGTATAAAAATATGGCCTGTGAAGGTTGGAATCAGGAAGAGGTGGCTCTGTGTGCCTGTGTCATTGTCCCTTCAGACCTCTCTGCTTTGCTGTTTCCCTGGTGCTGTCTTTGTCTCTCTTTCTGTCTCTGACAGTTGTTAGGCCTTGATCTCTCTCTCTCTCTCTCTCTCTCTCTCTCTCTCTCTCTGCTTCTGCCAGTTTCTGTCTCTCAGTCTCTGCTTTCTCTGCCTCAGTCCATCATTTCCCAGCCTCCTGCTCTGTGCCCCAGCCAGGCCCAATTCCCTGAAGCTCTCCCAAACTGCCACCTCTCCCCAGCCTCCCAGCGGCTGCATGCATCTTTCCCCTTTCCAAGAGCTTTGATATCTATGTCCCTTCCTGAAATTGCCGCCTTATTTGTCCTTCGGGTCTGAGTATAAATGTCACTTTACCCTTTGAGGAGCCCAAACTCCACCAGGACAGGGATTCTTCTAGTCTTTCTTTCACTGCTGAAACCCTCACAATTGTTTTCTTTTCTTTTTTTAGAACCCTCCCCCTCCCCCTGCCCCCACCCACTCCCTGGGCCTTGGGGAAACGACTAGGTTTAAAATTTTTCACTTCATGTTTGTTACCTTTGTGCAAAAAAGCACAACCACAGTGCCTCAGCGTAGAACGAACCCCAACCCTCACAATTTTTGATGGGATTTGTGTGATGACTTATTTGCTGATTTCACTAATTGCATGTAGAGCAATGCCTGGTACAGAGCACGTGCTCAGTAAATATTTGTTGAATGAATAAGTGATAAACAGGCAGCCCTCCCTGAATCCCCCAGTCTGTATCTATGCTCCCACAGTATCTGGTACTATTGCCATTATAATCTTTATCTCTATTACAATTGCTTAGCATACTGGTTGGGTTGCTGTAACAGGATCTCAACAATAGTTCAGAGCTGATGGCCAGATCCATACATGGTGCTCAGTTATTCATGAAGCTATTGACCTAGGTTGACAGTGGCACTGCCAGCCTGAACATAGGGCAGTAGAACATACAGGCACAGACCTGGGGGGTTTCACAGGCCAGCCATTTCATGGTGGTGACACTCACTGATGGCATCTGCTCACATTCTATTGGCTAGAATTCAGATACATGGCTACATCTAACTGCAAAGGAGGCTGGGAAATTCAGTCCAGCAGGTTCCCTGGATGGTGGGGAGAATGGGTTTGGTGGAGAAGTGGCAGCCTGAGCCACATCTGCTTACCTGTTTGAATCCATCACTGAGCTTTAAGTCCTGTGACAGGAAGTTGTTATGTCTGTCCTGGTCATTTTTATGTCCCTAGTAGCTAGCCCAAAGCCTGGTTCATTGTAGACGAGCAATTCCCAAACTTGGTTGTACATGGAATCATCTGGGGGGTGTTAAGACATTCTGATGCTTGGCTTCACCTTCAAATATTTTGGTGTAATTGGCAGGGCATGTGACCTTAGCACCGGGATTTTTAAGCTTCTTAGGTGATTCTAATATGTAGAAACCATTGCCATTGACCCTGAGCAAATGAATGAATGAATGAATGAATGACCAGATCTGCCACTAGGTGTTGATACTCTTACAAACAGTTATCTTGGGAGATGACATGTTTTGTTTGGCATGTATGGGGCTTAATTAAAAAAAATTTTTTTTTAATTATATCAATTGCCAAGATTTAAAACCTGGAACATATCATGAAACAATTTTTTCACTTAACACATTGGACTTTTGGTCTCACTTAAAAGATTTAGATGATCTATGAACACTGGGATCCTTGAGATGGGTGTGCACTCTCATGTTTGCCACAGTCCCCACCAGTCCCTCATGTTCATCTCCCACCTCCTTCATCCATTTGTTGCCTACATGGAGTTTAAGGCATTTACATTCAAATCTCTTGGTCTAAGTAACCTTCTGTGTGTTATCCCAAGAATTGCAGTTTATCCTAGTAAGTTTCCTTGGAAAGAAAGAGAGCAAAAGAGAGATTGAGAGATGCTCTGAAGGGTATTCTAGGCCAGGCATTTTTTTTTTCTGTCTCTGTCTTTAGTTCATTTGGCCCAGCAGCCCCCAGCCTTGCCTACTGAGAACAGGAATGCATTTTGTACATTTCTTCAGCACTCTGGGGCATGGACAGAGGGCTTGGTGGGACAAGCACTGAGCCAGGATTCAGGATGCCTGCCTGCTTTCCTTGGCTTTGCACTAACTCACATAGTAATCTTGGAGCTGGGGCATTTCTGCTCTCTCATCTGTAAAAGGAGGCAGTTGGGCTCAGTGATCTTTCAGTTCTCTTCCTCCTCCCAGAATCAGGGAATCAGGCCCCCATTTAAAAGAGTCTAGAGGTTTTTCTCTTTGAGAAAGGCTATTTCCAAGCTAGAAATCTGCTTAGTTTATGGCTTCTCCCTGAAATAAGCTGTTCATGCATCTTTCTCTGATAGAAATCAGCCATTTTCCAATGCTGCATCGAGCCATTCAGAGGTATATGGCAATTAATTAAATCAGTAAATAAATTATTATTGTTATACAAATCCCATATACAGGCATGAAAAGGGAGATCACGTCTTTTAGGAGTAAATTTAAAAATTAACGTGTGGCATCTTTGAGGAAGGACTTCTTTTTTATCTCTTAACCAGACTAATAGTTTGTTTATTGTAAACACTCCCAGAAAGAGAAATATTAAAAACCCCACTTTACCATGGGCTGACTCAGTTTTTAGAGTTCTCTTTTTCCTAATGAAATCTTGCCAAGGAGTCCAGATGTCTATATCTGCAGGATAGTCTCACAGTGGGTACTTAATAATGCATTCCTGTCTGGCCACTGTAGTTGTGCATGCAAAGTGACTTCGGAAGCAAGGGGGCCCCCTTTCTCCTTCACACCAAAGGTGAAGGAGGTAGCTTGGAGGTAGATGTTGTTCTTTCAGCACCATGGAGAGCTACCACATACCTTTCATCAGCCTCATAACACTGCAACTGTATGTTTTTCTAGACAAAGACCAAAATAAAAAATACAGCAGACTTTATAGTTGCGTCACTGCCCAGTTTGGGTTCCTTAGACATAGACCCCAAGTCAGGGAGTCAAGTGTTAGTGGTTTATTTGGGTGGAGGTCCCAGGAAGTACTGGGAGGAGACTGGGCATGTGAGAAGCAAAGAGAAGGGAACCAAAGAAGGGTGAGTCACCAAGCCAGTTACTCCTGTGGGAAATCGGAGCTTAACCCCACTGAAGGGCTTTGGGAGCCACCGCAGAACGTGTCCCGCAAATAACCCACCTAAGGCACGAGGGAGCCGGAGTATTGATATGCCTACTCTGTCGTCATTGGTTGAAAGTTGCTGCCTGGGGATGTTGATGTCCTGATACCTCTCCCTGCTACAGGCAAAGGTAGAGTGGAGTATAGAGTGCACTACAATGGTAATGCCCTGGAGGAGATGGGTGGGCATAAAGGCATATGCCACAATCCTCAGTATCCAACCTTCCTTCTCTTGATAAGTATCCTGACTTTCATCTCACAACTTTCCTATCTAGCCTTTGGGGGAAGCTAAATCTACCCCCACTCCAGGATCCAGGAATGGGAATAGGTAGCTCATCGTCATAACCCTACCATCTGGCCACAGTTACTGGTTGGCAATGAGTATATGGGGTAAATCTGGCCACTGAAAAGCTGGGGGATGCTGGGAAAGATTTCCCACTCTTCTGAGAGGGCTTCCAAAACCAACCTTCTCTCCCCACTTCTGGACTTGGGAAAGAGAGCAGACAGCCTTGGGATTTATCTGGGACTGTTTTGGAGACCATGAAGGAGAGTCAGGTGGATGATGGAGCCAGAGCCATAGAAGACAAGGAGGAGAATAAAACTTGAACCTTGGTCTCACCATTGGGCTGCTCAATCAAGGCATCCTTGCCACTGAGCTTTCCTTAGGGCTTCTGGCTATTTGAGCCAATTAGTCATTTTATTACTTAAGCCAGTTTGAGTTGAGGCTTTTCTTGCTTGCAACTGCATATTCCCTACATGATTCAAATGAGAATGAATCACTCAGTTTGGGTAAAGCAGGAAAAAGTGAAGACATCAGCTTTCTTATGCACTGATGGTTGGATGATGAAATGATAGTACTGTTCTGGAAGCCATGTTATTAACAGGAAGCACAGTGCTGTGATTGCAAGCTTGCCCTTTGGAGATAGACAGACCTGAATTTTATTCTTTGCTTTCCCAGTTTTTAGCTGTGCGACATTGAGAGGTGGTATACGATTCTGAGCCTCAGATTCCCCATCTATAGATGAGGTTAATAAAAAACACCAGCCTCACAGATTATTCAGAAGGTAAAGGAATACAAGGCCTGGAATTTAGGCCTGACGTGAATTCCATGCTCAATAACTGATTATGATTATTCTTGTTTGGGAGCGAATATGTGATCACAAAGATCAGAGGCCTTCAGAATGGGCAAACCTCTTGACTCAGCAAATTGGACTTCTAGGAATTTGCCCTCAGTAAATAATCAGATAAATGCCTAAGATATATGTATTAGAATTTTCCTCATACCATTATTTAAATTGGCAAAAAATTGGAAACAATGTAAATGTTCAACAGTAGCATCCCTGTTATACCAATTACGGTGTAAAGATGTGCTATATTAAGGTGATTGAAATGATGGTGTATGTTGTAGTATTATGACATGCAAGATATTCTTTATATATTAAGTGGACAAAATTGGTCGTTACAGCAGTATGTGAAGATTGGTGCTGCTTTTGTAAGTAAAGGTATACACCCCAACATTAAGATTTATTCTCTTTGGGGGGTACAGTGTGGTATTCTTTGTCATTTTCAAAGCCCACTTTCCATGTTGTTTGGATGTTTATTTAGCCAGTGAACCTAAAAAACTTTAGTAATCAGAAAACAACAAAGTTCTATTTTAAAAACACAAATGTGGTTCAATTTTCTTGGTCTGTTAAATTATCAAATGCCCCTTTGATGCACCTCATTTTCCTGAATACAAAGTGAGTTTACACTATTCCCCTCAAAATGTGTAAGTCACAGGAAGTGTTCTTCTTTAACCTTAATTTGTTTCTAATTATTCAAGTAATATGTGTCCCTAGTAAAAAATTCAATTATAGAAATATATTCCTTCCTGTACCTCCCACTCTCCATGATTTCATGCCTAAATTCAAATTGTGTGTATTTTTAGCTTTTCTATGTATATGTTTTTCTCTTATGCTTACTTTCTGTATATGCTAGTATATACCTCTTGAATTTCTTCTATCCTAAACTACCATCAGTGGTAAGCTACTCTTTTGACTTGGCAGCCTTTCAGCAAAACATAAAATGCTGCATATGAGAAGGCAAGTCTTAATTTCAAAAATAATTTGAACACATGTGTTTCCTTAAAAAAACTAGAATGTATGCATATATTGTTTTTTATTTATTGAATTATGATTTATGTACAGTCAAATGCACAGATCTTAAAGCATACAGTAAGATGAGTATGTGTGTGTGTTTGTGTGTCTGTGTGTTTTAACAGAACCATACTTCATACACCTTCCTGCAACTTGCCTTTTCACTGAGCAATACATCTTGGACATCTTCCCTGTCTAATTCCATTCTTTTTACAGCTGCATTGCATTCCATCATTGTGACTATAGAATCATGTATTTCTCCAAGCCCCTATTGATGGACATTTGGGTTGTTTCCAGGGTTTTTTTTTTTTTTTTTGCTTTTACAGAGAGTGCAGTGAATATCCTTGTACATCTATCTTTATGTCCTTGTGGGAGAATTTTTCATAGGTCGTTTGTTACTGATGTCTAAGCACGATCGATTCAGAATGCTCCATGTCGAATGTTCAAGAGATATAATCTGTGTTCTCAGAAGGGCACAGCTAGGCAAACACCATCTTGTTCATGTTCCTCCCCATTACAGTCCTGACCAGGCACCTCAATTTCACACATGCCCTCCCAGAGGTGAGAAAGTCTGGGCAGAGCCCACTCAATTCCCTTCCACAGCTTCAAATATGACACCCAGGTAAAATCCTCTCCCCTGGATCGGGGCAACTTTGGGGTTTGCATTTATTATTGGAGTGCTAGCTGTGTGCTGGGCTCTGGGACACCATGGTGAGTGTCATGGATATGGTCCTGCTCTCCTGGGGCTGACATTCTAGGGAAGGGTGCAGCAAACAAGGAGACAAATGAGTAATGCAGGAGAGCCATTTTTAGCCACTTCTTGAAGACACATAAGGCTAACAGCAGGGTGGGTGGTAGGGACTGGTCCTTGGATGCCCTGCCTTGTGACTAGCCTTACCAGCTCCAACTGGAATGGGACCATTTCTCTGTGGTAAGACATGCATTATTCCTTGTCTTGTCCAGTCTGCAGAGAAGTATGTTCCTTTTTCTTCCTAGACCCACAAAGGCCCTGGGATGAATGATTTCACAGAAATAAACCCCAGGTTTTGTGGAGGCAGCCATGAATAGTGAGAAGGGCACATGATGAGGGCTTAGAGAGGCCTAGGGTAAATCCAAGCTATGGTTGGCTGAGGAATGGCCCTCCAAAGCTGTCCGCATCCTAATTCCCAGAACCTGTGAATATGTTACTTTACACAGCCAAGGGATTTTGCAGATGCAAAACAGTTAAGGATTTCGAGATGAGAAGATTATCCTGGACATTCTGGGGTGGAGGCAGGGGCAATGTAATCATAAGGGTCCTTATACAAGGGAGTCAGGAAGTTCAGAGTCAGTAGTAGATGTGATGATGGCAGCAGAGGTGGGAGTGATAATGAGGCCATGAGCAAGGGAGCAGGTAGCCTTGCTGGAAAAGGCAAGGAGGTGATTCTCCCCTAGGACCACCAGAATGAATGCTGCCCTGACCATTTGGATATCTGACCTTCAGAACTCGGAGATAAATCTTATCCTAAGTCACTAAATTTTGGTAATTTGTTATAGCAGCCATTGGAAACTAATTCAGCAGCTCTGCCACTTAGTGCTGTGTGACTCTAGACAAGTTGTTAACCTCTCTCAGCCTCAGTTTATCATCATAAAATGAGCATAATGATACCTCCCCTGTGGGTTTTTAAAAAATGTTTAGAGATAAGTGCCTACTTTAGTGCCTGGAGCATATTAGGGGCCAAGCAACTAAACAGAGGGCATGATATTATTATTGTTTCTGCTGATGCTGTTATTGTTGATCATTTAACTCCTCCACAGTACTATAGAACTATAAGAAATCTATATATTTTTCCTTTTGTATGCTCAACACAAGTGCAACCCACTAATCGTGCAATTCTCTATTTAAACCCATCTTCTCTTACTAGACTAGTTATTCTTATCCCTGGCCTCACATTGAAATCACTGGGACCTTTTAAAAATACATATGCCTAGTTCTGCTCCAATATAATTACATCAGAATTTCTGGGAGTGGAGCTGGACATCAGTATTTTTAAAAATCCCCCAAGTGGTTCTGGTGGCAGCCAGGATAAAGTAACACTGAGCCCAACCATTAGCTCCTGGAGGCAGGAATCAGATCTTATTTATAGCTTTCTCTCCAGCATCTAACCTGGTGCCTGGCACTTGGTAGGTGCTCACTGTATGTGTTTAATTCATTTTGTTTTTGCTTAGGTAAACTGTTCACCTGATTTTAAAAATGTCAAAAGATATGCAGTGGAATGTCTTCTTCTTTACCAGTCTATCCACATTATTCTCACTTCTCTCCAGCCCTCAGTACAGGTTATCATTGTTTCAGTTTTTTTCCCAGAATATCTTTATGCAGAGATAAGCAAATTGAACATATATATATATATGAACATACATATATATATATATATGAATGTCCACGTGTGTACATGTGTGTACATTTACGTAAGTGTGCCAGTCTCCATTCTTCTCTGGTGGTATTACACATCCATGGCCTCATGGTGGGTAGAGTGTTCTTCACAACTTGACTTTGAACTTGGCTGTGTGACTCATTTTGGCCAATGGGATGTTAGCTGACAAGACATGAGAGTCTTGAAAAGGTTTTGTGTGAATGGTCTTTCTCTCTTGTGCTCCATGATCCACCATGACAGAAACATGCCATGGTTAACTATTGCCTTCAACCTGGCCCTTGAATGAGGAACTTGGAACAGACCCAATCAAGACCTGAGGCTTGCAGCCTGAGGCAGGCTACTATCTGAGTCCAGGCAAAATCAGCAGAACCCCATCAGCTGTCAGATCCATGGGCACAAGAATGAATCATGACTTTTAAGTTTTGGGGTGGTTTGCTAGGCAACATTACTGTGGGAATACCATACTCATGCTCCTCTGTGCCTTATTAGTTGCCAGGATATCATGGAGATATCTCATTCTTAAAAAATATTTTATATAGAATATCATTGTTCAGATATACCCTTATTTATTTAACTAGTCTATTCAAGGGCATCCAGATTGTTCCCAATATTTTGCCTTTAAGTGAAAAAGGTTCTGCATTGAATAACCTTGTGTATACATCATTTTGCACAAGTTAAAATATCTCTGTAGGATAAATTCCCAGAAGGGAAACTGCTGTGTTAGAGAATATCTGCATTTATAATTTTGATAGATATTGTCAAATTATGCACCACGGGAACACTCCTACCAGCAGTGCTTGAAAATACCTATTTCCCCACAGCTTTGCCAACAAAGTGTGTTATTAACCTTTTGGATTTTTGCCAATCTGATGGGGAAAATGGTATTTCAGTGTAGCTTTAATTTGCATTTCTTTTTTGAGTGAGATTGAGTATCTTTTCGATTGTTTAAGAGTCACTTGTGTTTTTGTTTCCATAACTGTCTATTCATTACCCTTTAATCATTTTTCTATTAGATTGTCTTTTTCTAATTGATTCCCTCAACACATATTTGCTGAATAAATGAATGAAATAAGATGAATTTAAATAAGGGCCACTGAATACCATGGTTCAATGTCTCAAACCCAGCAGAATAGATTTGGCATGGCTGTGGTTGTTCGTGTTCTTTGATAAAAAGCCCAGGACCCCACATTTAAACTCCTGATGGACAGCTCTGCAAGAGGCTGGGGTAGAGGGGCACAAGTGAGCAGCCTTTGGAGGCAAAGAGCTGAGAATATCCAGGGAGCTGCCTCAGTCCTTAGTGGGACATTCAGTGGGAGTGGGCCAGGGTGGCACTGTATGTTCTCCAGGGCCCAAAGATCTTACTCACTCTCTGAGATGGGTGGTTGGGAGTGGATCTATGTGCTAGATATAGCACTAGACACTAGATAAGCAGGTGGCAGATTGACATCTTAGTGTGACTGTTAAGGAGGTAAATCTGGGCTCTCACCTGGATGGAAGGTATATCAGACCCAGTTTGAATGCCTTCCATGAACCACAAAGCTCTCCAGCCGGAGTGGACTCAGCATCAGCTGCCACTATTCTCATGGTCTTAGACAGTGGTTGTTGCCATGAGCCTCTACTGTCATTCCTGCTGTGGCAGCTGTTCTTGACCCTTGTATCCTTTATATCCTCTGAGGCATGAGGCATTGGGAAGTCCAGTTGATAGCCGCCTGTATGAAATCAAGAAGTGCGGGGGAGTTGACACCCCACAGGAGACCCGTGGGAGATGAGAACTGGTGGATAAATTATTCCCACCCCCAGATAGATGGTTCAGAGGTCTAGCCTCTCCAAAGTCTTCCACGATACTGAGCAAACCAGCCTGTCCCCCAGCTGCTCCAGCTCTATAATGCATTTCCTTTACTGTCGCCCTCCTTTTCCCTCGCTCTTGCTTCCTTGGGAGCACACACTCCCCAGGACAGTGCAGGCACATGTTTTGGTCCCAGGCTCTGTTTTCTAGGGAACCCCTGCTAAGACCAAAAGTAAGCTCATTTCCATCTAGATGGGGTTTTCTATAAATTGGATATGGGACACCTAGATCCTAAAAGCAAAATGGCTTGTGGTATAACTGCAAGGATGGTTTAAAAGGAAAAAATTTCTCTTTTTTGAGCACGTAGTTTGTGCTAACTCTATGCTAAAAGTCTCACATGTATCATATCACAGGATCCCTACGAAGTACGAGTACTACCATCTTACCAGAAAAGGAACTGAGTCTTTGGATGTTTAAGTTAATAAATGATGGAGAACCAAGTTCTGCTCAGCTCCAAACCAGTACTTGTGTGATTCAAAAGTCACATGAAATGCTGGCATGAATTTGAAAAAATGGCTTAACAGAAGAAGTCACATAAACTTGTCTGTGTGCCTCTTTATAGACTCATACTTCTGTTTCATAGAAGAGGTTACTAATAACAATGCAGACCTTACAGATGGGCAAACTTTGGGCTTTCCAAGGTCTCCCATATTTGATCTTCGCTACTAATTATGACTGAACCCCATTGATAAAAAGCAGAAGCCAAAGCCCAGAGAAGCTAGGGGGCTTACCAAAAAATGTCCAGCTTGTGGCTATTGCAATTAGACCTGGATTTTTGTGCCCCAATTTATCCATGGCTCTACCTTGCCTGCATCTGAGCACATATGTGTGATTCTTGTTGCTGCCTTAGAGATTGTTTTGGAAACATGCAATAGTGAAAATTAAAAAAATAAAGCAAGAGCGTAGAGTAAAAAATAAAGACTCACTTTTTGTCTCCTTAAAAAATCTTTAAAAAACTTTAAGTCTTTTCCATTTTCCAGGATGTGTGCACACACTTGCATGTGTGTGTGTATCCTTTCAGAGTTATTCTATGAATGTTCTGGTGCACATGTCTATATGGGACACACTTAAAACACTCAGATGGCAGCTCATTGTCCCATACCCTGCTTGGAGATGATTTCATCTCCACACATGTCAATTGCTTCTCTTTTGAGGACCATTTGTTGAATGGTATGGACATACCTGAAGTCTTTTGTCTGACTCTCCATTGGGAACAGGCAGGTTGCCTTCTGCCTCCCGTTGTGCATTTGTAATTAGAGAGCATCACTTGATGGATGAGAGGATAGGAAGCGAAGGACTTACTCAAGGACGTGCAGCTCTTTGGTGGCAAAGCTGGGGTTTGAACGTAGATCTCCTGACCCTGGTCCACCACGTTCATGGCTCCTTCACAAAGCTGCAGGTGCTTTGGAAAAAGGAGAGGCCTGGCACTAGCCCCCAAAAGACCAGTCTGGAGGAACAGGAATAGACATGCCCCCTGCTTCTAGGCGGCATCTCACACAGCCACTCTCTTGATTCTCCGGCAGGTAACAGCCACAAACAACCTTTCTCCAGTGCCTCTCGTGCCCCTCTGCTCCAGTCCAGCACAGCAGCTCAGCAAGCCCCAGGATACCTCCTGGATGACAGGCAAGTCATTGATCAGCCCCGAGAATCAGCTGAAAGCAGGCTCTGTTTAAAGAAGCACAGGTTTCCAGGTGCTGAGTCGCATTGGGCTGGACCAGCAGGCCTGAGTCAGGGCGGCATGGATGTTCATAGCACAGGGGCTGCTGCAGCCGGCCTCAGACGTCCCCAAAGAGGTGCAGAGCTAAGAAACCACATTTGATAAGATGAAACATGGTACCTGGAGCCCCACATGAGTGTCTAGATTTTAAACATAGATATTCTTGTTCCCTCCCCAGTGACCCCTGCTCTTCATTATAATGGTAATCAGTCAGCCAAAATTGTTATACAGAGATTAAATCCAAGCTCTGCTGGTTACCAGCTGTGTAGCCTTGGGCAAGTTGCATAGCCTCTCTGAGCCTCAGTGCCTTTATTTGTAAATGGGGTTAATAGCTACCTTGCAGAGTATAGGGGAGAGATAAATACAGCAACATATGGGAAGCCCATGTCACAGCAACTGGCATGTAGTAAGAATTCAACAACTGACAGCAAATTAGAGTAAATTAAGTTAAATTTGAGTTCAGCACTCTGCTAGGCACGGTTGTAAAACACTAAACACCAGGCAGTATGATCCTGGATCTCATGAAAGTTGTTTAAAGAAGACATAAACTAGTGAAGTTATACTTAACAAGCCTGAACTTTGCAACATTCTGTTAGTTATTGAGAATCTGCTCTGGTTCAGGTAAGGTACTGACTGAGGCTCTGGGGATGCACAAATGGCTTGTGACCTCAAGCAACTCACTATCTAATGGGGGAGACATGTAAACATATAGTTACATCACAATGGGAAAAGTTCTCCAGTATGTTTAAAGTGAGATGGGAATTCCCGTTAAGGAGCAGCTGAGCCTGCCCCACCTGGATCACTTGGGAGAGGCTTCTGAAAGGAAAGAAACATGGCAAATAAATGGCATGTGTTACATCACTCTTCATTCTGTGTCCGTGTTGGATATCAGTCATCAGTCTTAGTACTGAGCACGATATGCATCCTCTGCATCCTTCTCAACACAATGCTCCAGACAGCCCTTACCAGTCAATCACCACTGATGTGATGAATGACCTTTGTATCCCCAGTTAAAAAGTTATCAAAAAGTTAAAAAGTGTCCAGTTATGGGAGACAGATCCTTTGAGCACTGGATCTCCTAGAAGAGAGTTGGTCTGGAGAGAGCTATTAGGCAGCTTGGAATCTAGCTGTGGCTGTGACACTTACGTGCCGAGTAATCTCTCTGAATCTGGTTTCTTCTAAGAGTTTCTAATTCTTGGAATTTGGAGACAGGGAAGGCAGGGGTCCAGTCTGGGTGTTCAAGAAAGGCTTACCACAGGAGGTGGGATTTCAGGGGACTTTGAAGGATGGACATAATTTGCATCAACAGAGAGCAGTGTGTGCATCTGTGTTCTAAGAGTATGCGGGAACGTGGAGGGTGGGCAATGGGCGGATTTCAAGACCTACTCCTGTCTCCCTCCTCCAAAATAAAGATCAAACACCCCCTGCAGTCTATTCTGTGGTGTGGGGAAACTGTAGTGGTATGTCCAACTGCAATACACGCCAGGAGGCGGTCACACTCATGGAAAAGTGGGGCCACTTTGCCCCCAGATTCACTGCTCTCCCTTCCCTGTTCTGTTAGCATGGGGAGGAGGGAGTCCTCTAGGCTACGTGTCTTGGGCTCCCTAACTTCTGCCTGGGGACAGCCCATGGGAGACCGGGGCAGGATCCCCCTACAATTCCAGCTTTTGCCTTGTGACCCTGGTCCCTGGGCTCTAGTATTACTTCCTCCTCCCTCCGTCTATCCAGAACTGGGACAGTTGTGGCTTTTTGCTGTGGCTAATCTCTGAATGGTCTTGCCATTCCCTCTTAGCTTCTGACTTTTCCACCCCCCATTTAATTTCCTGCATTAAATTTCATCCGAAAGACCTAGAGTGGTGTCTGTTTTCCTGGCTGGGTCTATCTGACTGATACCGAATCATTAAGGGTTTCATTTGGAACCCTCAAAGCATTAAGAGTATGTTTTCTCTGTAGAGTTGTCTGATCCACAAGGGAGTTTGGTTTTCTTTGAGAGGGATTTCTCAGCTGCTGGTTTGAGAGAGAGCAGTCACCCCTTTCTAGAGACTCTGTGGTCACTGGAATTCATCAAACACCCCAGCTGCTTGTCTGCATTGTGCCAGCTGGTCAGGGAGGAGCTTACCTAGGGAGAGTCAGGAGATTTTCATCTTGAAAGCTGTAGGGAAGAGGGTGTGATGTTTTAACTGTCTGTGTTAGGGTTCTTTTATGCCCGAATTCAAGTTTTTCAGAAGAAAGGCCACTTCCCCCAGTTTTGGCTCTGAGAAGTTATGTGCAGCTCATGAGTCATTTCTGCCCACAGCAAGGGTCGAAGTGAGCAAGTGAAGACCCCACAGCTCCCTGCTCTGCCTCACAGGGCAGAGCATAGACAAGCCATGTGGGGAAGCTCAGTGTTTCAGACTGTGGCCCATAGAGCCCGTCCCACCTAAGCTGACTTTGCCATTTAACAATTTTATGTCAGTTTAACTCCATCCAGAGGGAAAAGGACCCACCAACGTAGCAAGGAGATGCTAGAGGGACCCCGACTGAACAGGATGTCATGACATCAGAGTTAGGGTCACAGCTCTGCCCAACTCTGTATGAACTCAGGGCCTCTGTTTCCCCAGTTTGAGGTGGTGCCTGGCTGAGGTCCTGTCTGATGCCTCCATTCAGTAAGACAGACAACAAAGTGGCCACGTGGGTGAGCCCTGGAGTCAGGCTTCTGAGTTCAGTCCCAGCTCTGCCACCCACTGGTCTGCCCTTGACCTCTCTGAGCTGGCAGTTTCCTTCTAGGAAGACTAGGCATGATAATGATAGTGGCTTCCTCACGGGGCTTTTGGGGGCAGGGGTGGTTTAATAAGAAATTGTAATACTCTTCAGCCGTAAAAAAGGAGTGAAACCCTGACATATACTACAACGTGGAGGAACCTTGAAAACATGACGCTGAATGAAGGAAGTCAGAGATGAAAGGCCACGTGTTGTGTGATTCCATTTATATGAAATTTCCAGAATAGGCAAATCCACAGAGACAGAAGGTTAGTGGTTTCCAGGGGCTGGGGGATGGAAAATGGGGAGTGATAGTGATGGGCACTGGGTTTCTTTCTGGGATGATGAAAATCCTCGGGAATTACATAGTGTTAGTGGTTGCACAACTCTGTCAATATGTTAAAAACAACTGAACTGCACGTTTTTACATGGTGAATTCTGTGGTATGTGGATTATGTTTCAATTGAAACAAATAAAAATAAAAGATACGTATGTCAAGTCTTCAGCTCACAGTACATTCTCTGTGCACCACCTTTCCCCTGGATTATGGCAGCGGCCTCCCAACTGGTCTTTCCACCTCTCCCCTTGCTCCCCTTCAGAGCACTCAGTGGCATGTGCGTTCATGTCACTCCTGCTCTCCAAACTCTTCTATGGCTCCCGTCTCTCTGAGCAAAAGCCCAAGTCATTACAATGCCCTACAGGGTCCTACATCATACAGCTCCTGACTTCCCTCTCATTTTATCTCCTGGGATCCTTCCCTTGCTCACTCTGCTTCAGCTGTGTTAGCCTTTTGCTGCTCCTTAACTTACACCCAGTGTATCCCTACCTCAGGACCTTTGCGCTTGCCATTCCCTCTGCCTGGAACAAACTTCCCTTCTGTACATGCTGGGTTTGCTCTTTTGCTTCCTTCAGGTTTTGCTTATGTGTTACCTTCTCAGTGAGACCTTCCCTGACCACCTTCCCTGACCACTCAGTTCCCAAGAACTTATTATTGACAGGCTGATTTTGGAACTTGGATTCTAGAAATAGCTCAACGTACTGACCATGTGGCCTGGGGTCAGGCTATTCTCCCTGATAGAAGGGGTATATTCTGAAATAATTTTTAGTTATCTATCAAGTAGCATTTTGTAAAATATTAAAATTTACAAATAAATGGAAACTACCTACCCCGATACCCCCTATTCGCCTCCCTATACATTTATTGCCAGGATGTCAGCTCCATGAGGGCAGGATTTTTGTGTGTCTTGTTCACTGCTGTATCCTCAGTGCCTAGAACAGTGCCTGGCACAGTCAGTACTCAATATTATTTGACTGAATAAATAAATGTTAGCTCTTATTATAATTTATAACAAACTTGCTGAGACCTTTAATTTTTTAATTTTCCTCTCATGGATGTCTCTTGCAAATTTCGACCTGGCATCTCTTTGAGGCCTCTTTCTTTTCTTCCTCCCATCTCATCCCTGCTGGGTGTTGGTTTTAGAGGTAAACATCATCCTTGTGGTATAATTACAAAGCTGTTCTAGAAAATAGTTTTATCTCACTTTGAAGTGAACCCTCTTCTTCTTTAAAAGACATCAGAACTCCCTACTGAATTCTTCACTGAAATGAAATTAGTTTCCTAAAACTGATGCAGAAGTCAATCTGTGTGTTGCTGTCAGCTGGAAAACTTTGAAATTAATTGTCTTAGCTAACCTTGTTGAGACATAACTATGTTACGTTTCATGCTTAAAAACATTATCTCCTAGGTGGCTTCTGGTGGGATGTGAATCCTGCTTCATTCTCTCTTGAGTAGGAGAATGTAATTTTTGTTGGTTTCAAAATTAAGATGGAGAGCAATATGGTAGTGGGAAGAACTCATATATTGGGAGGCCAATTTCTGAACTTGGCTTCAAGAAATAGCTCAAAGTAGTGACCATGTGGCCTGGGGTCAGGCTATTCTTTCCCAACACTTTAGAGGGGGTGCATTCTGAAATAATTTTTAATTACACAAATAGCACAAAAATCCTTTTTTATAAAAAATTGAAATTTGCAAAGCTGACATCCTGTTTGACCATGACTGTCACAGTCTGTCAGTTGTTCATTTATATTTCCAGATATTTTCTATGCATTTGTGTATTAATATGTAGTATTGTTATATGAATGTGTTTTTCATAAATGTACAATACTATAATATTGTAACCACAGTTTGCTTTTTCTGCCTGACGTCATGTCTTGGAGTTCTTTCCAGGTCAGTACATATATGTTTTTATATATTTCAAGAGCTTCATGGTATTTCTGTCAGCTTGGGCTGCCACAACAAAATGCCACGGACTGGGTCGCTTAAACAACAGACATTTATTTTTCACAGTTCTGGAGGCTGGAAGCCGAAGCGCAAGGTGCTGGCTGATTTGGTTCCAGGCGAGGCCCTCTTCCTAGCTCCTAGATGGCTGTCTTCTCTTATGTCCTCACATGACACAGAGAGAGAGAAAAAGAGAGAGAAACAGAGAGAGCTAGCTCTGTGTCTCTTCCTCTTGTTATAAGGCCGCTAATCCCATCATGAGAGCCTCACCCTCATGACTTCATCTAAACCTAATCACTTCCCAAAGGTCCCACCTCCAAATACCATCACACTGCAGGTTATGTCTCCAGTATATGGATAGTGGGGGATACAAACATTCCGTGATACAGATGTGTCATTACTTATTTAGCTATTGTCTTAATGATGAATCTTTAGGCTGTTTCCAGTATTTCCCTATTACAAACTGACTATCACAAGCAACCCTATTCAGGCCTCCTCTCTCAGATAGACATTGAGAAATGGAATGGTTGTATTATAGTCTGTCATTCTTAAAGTGAACTTAGTTTCCTTAAACATATGAAACTTTAAATCATTTCCAATATAACCTGGGTATAATTGGGGTTCCCTGTGGCCCAGTCTTTGTTCTGTGTCAATTCAAAGAAACAGCAATTTGACAGAAAAATATAATTGAACACAGTTCCATTTTTTACTCGATTGCTTAGGAAACCCCTAGAGATAGTTGTGTGGTGGGAGTTGGGGGGTCAAAGTTCGGAGCACATTCTTTTTCATGAATTGGTTTGTTATTGTCCAGGTATAATTTTGATTCTTTTGATTTCAGATAGAATGGTGTTTATCCTTGTTGGGGTTGGTAACCCAGTTCTATTTCTATCTTATTTTTAGTTATACACTCATACATAGTTAAAAGCTACATGTGGTTACAAATTAAAAGAGTGGAAATGATATAAGGTTAAAATCTTCCCTCCCATATCTGTTCTCTAGTTCTTTTTCCAGAGACACAAACTACTTCCAGTCTCTTTTATACCCTCTTGTCTGCTAGAGCAAATTGCCTTAAACACAAATGTTAGCATATTGAACGTGAATGGACACTTGTCTTTTTTATTTAACTATGGAAAGATTCAAATATAGAAGTAGAGAGAATAGTATGATAAATCCCTCTGTTCTCATCATTCAGCTTAACAATTATTAGCATACTGCCCTTGTTTTTTCAACTATATAATACGTCTTGGACCTTGTTCCATTTCAGTTCATGTAAACTTGCCTCATTTATTTTCATGGTTGCTTAGAATTCTATAAGGATGTCTCATAATTCATTTTACCAGTGTCTTCTTAGTGGACATTTATATTGTTTTCAATCTTATGTCACTATAAACAATGCTGCAGTGAATATTCTTTTACCTCCATCTTTGGGCACATATGTAAATAAATGTAAGACATTCCCAGAAATGGAATTGCTGAGTCAAAGTCATATGTCTTTAAAATATTGGTAAGAACTGCCTAATGGTCCACTAATGGAATTGCATTAATTCTTGTTGTCACTAACAGTATATGAGAGTGTTCATTTCCCCACATGCTCATCAGCATAATGTATTTCCATTTTTTATCTGTAAAACACACTCTTCTAATTATGTCTTCATCGGTGTTTTTCAAACTAGGAAGTGACATCTATTCAGTAAGTTGCCAAGTCAATTTAGCAGGTATAAATAAGCATAGAATAGAATGTATCAGAGGACTTTTTGGTAAGGGTGAGCATTGTCTTGTGAAACTTTTGCTTCAGTCACATATCTATGCACACATGTGTATCTGAACTGGGTTGTGATGGAAAGTGTAGCTCTTCCTGTGGGTCTTGGTCTAAAGAGTTTGAAAAACATTGCTATACAGTGATGGCAGCTACTTTCTAGAATGCTCTTGCTTACTTTCAACACCTACTCTAAAATTGAAAAAAAAGAAAATTCCATCAATCCTCCTTTCTTGCCATTTCTGTTTCCCTTTCATCTCTCATCCTGTCCCCTGAGGAAAATGTTCTGATGCAAATCCCTCCAGTCCCCCGCCTCTGTTCCCCAGTCCCCTGTCGCCTGTCAGATGTGAGCTGGTTTAGATGGCCTTCTCCCCTGAGGGCCTCCAGGAGATATTGCTGATGACTTTGTTTCGCAAAGTGGGAGCTGTTTACATTCAGGACAGACCAGTCCTCATGCGGAGGGACTGCCCTGTACATTTCAGGTCATTTAGAATCCTTGGCCCCAGACACTAAATGCTAAGAGCAGCCTTCCACTCACTGCAATCAAGCAAATGCCCTTCCCCACTTTCCTGAGTTCCCCTCTGGCTGGCTGGAGCCATCCCTGATGGAAAGCTTGGCTGCCGGTGCTGGGGGCGGGGCTTGGGGGGGCGGAAGCAATGCCCACCGCCGTACCTGAACAACTTGTCCCGATCGCCTTTGCTTTAAGTCCTTCCTGCCTCAGAATCTTCAGAGGCACCATTTCCTCTCTTTGGAACTCCAGCAAGTGTTACTCATCTCTGGAAGCCTCTTTCCGTTCACCTCACTCTCTGAAATTGCAATGCTATTCTAGTTCTCCTGCATTTCGTATATGACCTGAGTCTCCCTCTGATATTTATGCTCCCTCCATAAGGGCAGGGACCCCGGTGGTCCCAGCCATAGGTGGATCGCCAGTGTAGTGTCTAATATCGAGAAGGCGCTCCATAGATATTTCTAGAAAGAATGATTTATAGATGTTCTCAGTATCAGAAGAGCCATCTCAGTACTGATGGGCCAGTGACCATTTCCTAAGGAGACTCAATAATCCTTCTCCCTTTGGTGGCTGAGGCCCTTGCTGTCTGTGAAGCGACAGTCTGAGGAAGTGTCGATGCATTGTCCTAGGCGGGTGAACCAGCCAGGGGGCTGCAGGAACAGTGAGTGGCATGCAGACCAGGAAATCTGCATGAAAAGACTTTTGACAAAGACATAGGCAGGGTTTAGGAGACCTGGCAAAGATCGTGCAGCAACCTGGGAACCTGAACCAGCAGGAGAATGTTACCACTTCCAAGTATTAAGGGTAGAGGGGGAGGGAAAAGTCACCTGAACCTGAAGAGAGAAAGTTGTGGAGAGGGCCACTTCACAGGGGTTGTGTGGCATTTGGCCAAGGGCCTTGGCCAACCCATGGTGACCCCACAGGAAGGGGACATGGGAATAAATACCCCAACCTCTTTCTTCCCATCCTCTGATCTTCTGCCAGGGCCTCCCATTGGCTGAACCCAAAGGACAAGGTTAACCAGTGATGCAGCCTATCAGGCCAGCCTCCCGGACCTCCGTCCACACAGAGCAGGGCAGACGAGGAGAGAGGCACAAGAAGACCCAGGACGGTGGTTTATCTCAGGGGACAGTAGTGGTCTGGCCTTGGGAGGCCGTGGAGTGGAGTCATTAGGAGCATGGGTACCAGGGCCAGAGTCCCTGAACATAAGTCCTGCCTCCTCCACCCCCTAGGTGTGCCCCTTCTCTGTGCCTCAGTTTCCTCATCTGTAAACCAGGGCTAATCATGGTGCCCACTACCTAGAGTTGTGTGGGCACTGAATGTGTTATATACAATGTCAAGTACATAGATTAGTGATCAGCACATAGTGCTCAATGATTATTAGCTCTTATTAGTATTGTCATTGGGGACAGTGTTCTCCTAGGCTTGCACAGAAATTTAAATGAGAGGCTAAGACCTTTTGTTGAGGGATGGGGCTTTGCAGAAGCAAGAAATAAAATGTAATGACAGTGGAATTTGTTCCCTAGTATGAAAAGATCTCGTTCTTCTTTCCATTGTGTAGCCTGACCCCAGCTTTGAAATTCCGATTGGGAGTACAAATTGAGCTTATTTATTTTTTCTCACTTTCAGCACTGTCATCTTTTTTGAATAAGAAAATCTATAGGCTAATGGAACATAACTGAATGGAGAGATTAAAGGAGTTTTCATTTGCTACTTTGAGATGTTTTAATTCCTCAAAGAGAAAGATTAAAACTTTGCAGAGGATAGAGTTTGTGTGTTTGTTTTCCTAAATTAAGGTTGATGTTGAGCATTCCACAGAATCTTCCTTCATTTCCTGGTGTTGGTGGGAAGAATAATTTTGTTGCCCACATCCTCATTAGTCCCCAGTAACGGGAGAGGCAGGGGTGGGGAGGACGGAGGCTGCTGGAAAGGAAAACCAAGCAACAAGTCTTCTTTGCAAAGAACGGCACCAGGGAGGCAAAGGATGCCGAGATGATATATACAAAACATGTCCCGACAAAGGAACCAGCCACGCTGTGAAAAAATCTCTACCTCTATCTATCTCTCTCTCTAGAGATATCTATATAGGTGTAGATAGAGATAGAGATAGAGGTAGAATAAATGGATACTTTGGATTAAAGTTTTTTAATAAGGGCAAAGAGTTTGGAATGAACCGAGAACTCTCTCAGGCATCAGACTGTTACTAGCATATGAAGTGTTACGATGATTAAATGTGAATAAAATACTTATAAAGAGAAAATACTAACCTTGTCCAGATGCCAGTATCCTGGAGACATCTGAGAGTACAGGGTTGAGAGTCCAGAGATCTGGGCTCACCCTCTGAAGCTTCCTCTCTCTGGTCTGTTATTCTTCCAAGGCACTGAGCTTCTCAGCCTTGTATCCTGATTGTAAATCTCCACCGCTTACCCTGCAAGGTTTGGGTTGGCGAGTGTGAAAACCCTTTGAGGAATAGCATTATAAAAAGAACACAGAATATGTTTAAAGTGTGATAATAAGCAATGATTAGTATCCATTTATCCAGTACGATTTATTGTGCATGTACAGTGTGTCAGGCGCTGTGCCAGGCCCTGGGGGTACAGGGGTGACTAGTTTGCGGGAGAGGAAAGTAGATGTGTAAGCAATAAAGAGGGGTGAGAGTTGAATTATTCTGAAGTGATGTCTTATAGGAAGGTAGGTAAATGATTAATTTTAGATTAACACACATATGCATGTTAAGAAATGGAAGATAACCACTGAAGGAATAGAAAGAAAGCACACCTTTAGCAGTGTGGGAAATAGAAGGCAGGACAGGCAGAGGGGGGCCATGCAAAAAGCAGAGTAAACAGAAAGTACAAAATGAGGTGGTGGAGTGGAATTCAAATATCAGTAATCATAACAAATATAAAGGGTCTAAATTTAAAAGTTTAAGTTAAAAGACAAAGATCAACGATAGGGATGAGCAGAACTCAGCTATACCTGACACATAAATATATAGAAAGGTTGGATCGAAACCTTTCTTTTTCCAGGGTTGGATTATAATTACGTTGAACACATTTTTTTTGCACTACTTCTATTTCCCCTTTTCTCTAGGGATGTTATAATAGAGCAGGGATTGAATTAAATGGGTTGGAGGGAATCAGGGTGGCAGAGAAAAAAAACCAAAGAGCATTTGTTGAGTAGAGTACTGTGCAGGCCAGTTTTCTATCCCAAGCAAGTTTAGGATAGAAATGTACATTGTGGTCTAGCCTATTGTCAAACACTTAGACTGTGGTGTTAGACCTGGGTTTGGTTTCCAAGTCATTTATTCATTCATTCACTCATTTAACTTCATTTATTGAATATCTACTGTGTGCTAAGAAATTTGGTAGGAAGTTACTTTAATCTCTCTGTGACTTAGTTTCCTCATTGTATCAGTTATCTATTTCTACAACAAAGTTATATAAGAAGAAACCACAAAAGCCCAGTGGCCCATAACAATAACATTTGTAACTACTCACTAGTCTATGGGTTGCCCGGGCAGAAATGCTGATCTGGTCAGGGCTTGGCTAAGCTTTTAGGGTTTGGTTATAGGCTATGAGTCTCTGGGAGCTGACTGGTCAAAGATAGCCTTGACTGGGCTTAGTTATATCTCATATGGCCTCTCACCTTCCTAGTTTGGACTTATTATTGGGCAGGAATTCAACAGCAGAAGTAGAAGTTGCAAGATCCCTTAAAGTCCAGGATTTTGGCATTCTATTGGTCAAAGCAAAGACACAGACCTAATTCGAAAGGCAGAGAAATTGACTCCATCTCTTGACAGACAGAGTTGCATAATCAACATCGCTGTATGATGTCACATTGCAAGGGCTGTGGGTGCAGGAAAAGGAAGAATTAGGGCCATTTTTGCAACCAATCTCTCACACTCATCTTCTTATGCAGAGATAATATTAGCACCTACTTCTTAGAGTTAATTGTGAGAATTCAGTGAAATCATGCATATATAGTGGTGGTTTTGAGCCAGGTTTGTAGGAGGTGCTCAGCAAATAGCCATTACATCTGTGTTGTTGTGGCCATTATACTGTTATTATTATTATTGATTTGAGTCCTCCTCACCCCCGGGCATCTGCTCAATGCAGTTGAGAGGTTCAAATCCCCTACTTAGCTCTGCTCCTGCATGCCTGGTTGCTTTTCCTCTTAATAAAGGAGCAAGTCAGTTGAAGGAAAACTTCCTTGATTTTGTGAACACAGATGCCACTGTGTGTTAGCATCCTTTGGCCATTAGCTGTCAAGGCAGCCAAGGCAGAGATCTATTTAAAGAACACATAGGTGCCTTTGCTTTTTGCCATCAAAACCATGCCAAGAATGGAGACACATCTAAAACAGGGGCAGAGGGGTCATTGATAGGAGACAGGCATGTGCCTTTACTTAGGAAAGGGAAATTAATTGCCTAGTGAAGTTTGGTCTCCTTATGTTAATTAATGATGCCAGCAGCTAAACGTTAATGGATCATTACTTATTTTTATTTCCAAAGGAATGAGATTCAGCCTCAAGTTAGAAATGCCTCATAGGCTGCAACTGTGCTCAATTTCTGTAGTCCTGCTTACTCAGCCGCTGCAGACTGGATGCTCTTCCAGGCTGGGTGCTCTTACGTTGAGCTAAGAGAAAAAGGATTGTTGAGTCTTAGCTTTGCTGGGGCTCTTGTCTATTGCCAAGCAAAGAATGGCTAAGATTTACTTTTCACCATGTAGTATAAACCACAACAATGGTTGATATTATGGGCCTAACATAAGCCTCCCTTCTAAATGGGAGGCACCAGCATTTGCAAAAAGAATCTACGCTTAGAGACAAGAGCAGAAAGAATTTATTGATAGAAATCCCCATGAATTTTAATTTTTTAAAGGAGGGGAAACACCTTCTTTTGAGTTTCATCCCAAAACCAAAGAAGAGCCAGAGATGAAATGTGTTGGAGATTCATCAGAAAACAGACAGATTTTCTTTCTTTTATTTTTAGAAGTAGCTGTCTAGGTACTGAGTTCTGTCGGATGAGGGAGGGATTATATTTGGAAATCCTAATTGTGGAGAGGCTTTCTTTAAAAAGCATCCTAGAGCCAAATTGGCTCCCACTGAAGCTTCTTCGGTTGTTGCTTTTTTCTCTTAAATCCTTCTGACACTGTGAAAGTAGCTCACACACAGAATTAAAGGAATCCATTTTGTCCATCCTTGATACTTGCTTGACTTTGTAGTTCTCTCTAGAAGCCACAATCTCATCTCCTGGCCCTCATTTTGAAGAATGGTGTCAGGAAAACTATACATTTAATTTTTTTAGCTGGAACACGCAACTCAAATAGGATAAAGCAAAAAAAAAAAAAGGGTGGGGTGGGGGGAATTTATTGTCTTACATTATGGACAAGTTGTAGGAGCTTCAGGCATGGCTGGATCCAGGTGCTCAAATAATGACATCAGCAATCAGTTTCTTACATTGCTCTTTCCTCTTTTGCATGGATTTCAGGCTTGGTTGGGGGCTGGAGGTGGCAAAGATACTCCTCAGCAGCTCCAGGCTTACAGTCTACCAGCTTAGCAACCCCTATGTAAAATGTATCCATCCTTCCTAAGGTCACCAGCAAAGTGTGAGATAGGGCTCTCACTGGTTTTTAGTAGGTCACGTGCCCTTCTCTGTACCAAACATTGGCCACTGTGGCCAATCTAATAGATGGATTGCTCAGGCCTGGGTGTGTGTCAGCCCTTGGAGTAGCGGGAGGCATCAGCATCAGCTCTCGTGGACCAACTATGGGGCAGGGGGAGGGAGTGATTTACTTGAAGGGCAATCAGGAGCAGAGAAGTGTGTGCTGATCAGACAAAGGTAACAGATGATCTCTGGGATAATGTGCTAATCTAAGTCGTCCAGGAAGCAGATACCAAGAAGAGATTAAATGTGCAAAGATTTAATTAGGGGAAACACCTGTTGGAGAAAGTAGGCAGGGAGCCAGGAAAGTTTGGAGGGCCATCATACCCTGAGTGAAGGGAAAGGGAAGGAAGGTTGGGCTGGGAGCATCCTGGAGTCCCGTGCAGTCTAGGCAAGTTTTAGCAAGGTGTCAGGAGTCCTCCAGCCAGTCTCTGTCAAAGGGGTCCTATGTCTCCCTGGATCAGGCCTGGTTTTGTTTCCCTGTTGCACTCAGTTATGTCCTGGGAGCAGCCCGTGGAAGCATGGCCTCATTTGCACCAATGGATTTGAGAACACAGCAGCTGGGGCCTTCATTCAGTTAAGCTTCATGTAGCTGGAGGTCTATAAGGCACATTCTCCTGGCTGCCACTAATAATATTCATATTTATAAAGTATATTATAGATTGAAAGGTGCTGTCATAGCTTTTAGCTTAGTTGATCCCTGTCATATAATAATATCATCACCTTGTCCCATTTTACAGATGGGGAATGTGAGGCAGGAGAGGTTATAATTTGTTCAAGGCTGCTCTTTTAGACAGTGAAGAGCTGGGACTCAGGTCCTGAGCATTGCCTCCCTGTCTCTCATGCTCTCTCTGCATTAGGTTGAATAGCATCCCACCAAATTCACTCCCACTCAGAACCTCAGAATGTAACCTTATTTAGAGATGGGGTCTTTGCAAATATAGTTAGTTAGGTTTAAGGTGAGGTCATACTAGATGAAGGTGGGCCCTAAATCCAATATAACTTGAGTCCTTGTAAAAAGAGATGAAGATACAGACAGAAGAGACAGAAGGAAGAAGCCCATGTGATGATGGAGGCAGAGATCGGAGTGATGCAGCCACAAGCCAGGGAAAGCCACAGATCGTCAGCCACGCCAGAAGCTAGAAGCGAAGCATGGAACAGATTCTTCCCCACAGCCTTCAAGAGAGCGTGGCACTGTCAACACATTGATTTTGGACTTGTAGCCTCCAGACTCTGAGGGAATACATCTGGTTCAGCCACCCAGTTGGTGGTAATTTGTTATGGCAGTCCTAGGAAACTGGCACAGCCTCCTGAAAGGACCTGCCACCCCACTGGTTCTTTTCTCTGTCCATGCTGTGTGACCCTGCCCCCTGCCCAGCCCCAGGAGCACTGCTGGTGGGATAAACCCAAAGCCACAGAGTCTGTGGGCAGATGGTAGAGGCATCGAAATTCAGGGCCGAGAAGACTAGGGCTATTTGCAAGTCCAAGGAAAGTGGCTGAAAAAGAGATGTAGTCATGGTGATATCACATACCTCCTGATGTGATGAGGTTCTTTACCTTTGTGGGATTCTTCCCCAAACTCCATGCCTCTGGTCTAATCATGAGAATCATCAGACAAGC
This sequence comes from Smutsia gigantea, assembly GCA_032199065.1. Lineage (NCBI taxonomy): Eukaryota > Metazoa > Chordata > Mammalia > Pholidota > Manidae > Smutsia > Smutsia gigantea. The sequence goes on along the minus strand of JAVSCE010021972.1, from coordinate 62,004 downwards.
CCAAATTGCAGGACATTCTACAAAATACCTGATCAATACTCTTTCAAAAGTGTCAAGGTCGTAAAACAAGGAAAGACTGAGAAACTGCCTCAGATGGGAAGGGACTAGGAGACTTGATGACTAAATGCAATGTCGGAGTCTCAAACAACCAAAAATAGACATTAGTGAAATCCAAGGGAAGTCAGTTAATGGTATTGTACCCATGTTAATTTCTCAGTTTTGACAAATGTAGTATGGTAATGTAAGATGTTAACATTAGGGGAAGATGAATGAAGGGAATATGGGGGCTCAGCTTTTCTGGAAAACGGAAATCATTGCAAAATAAAAAGGTTATTTAAAAAGAGAGTGAGAGACAAGAGAGAGAAGCAAAGCAAAAAAATACCCTGGGGCCACTCAAGACAGGGAGAGAATTTGGCTTGTGATGTACCTCTTCCGAATCATACAAGGTCTGGCTAAATTGCACAGCTTGTCCTTGGATACATCTGTGTCCATCCATCCACACACCCATCCACCCAACAGATTTTTATGGAGCACCTATTATATATTTTAGATACTATTCTAGGTTCTGGGGATATAGCTGTAACAGACTATTAGGTGTCTGACTCACGAAACTTATGTTGTAAAAAGAGGAACAGACTCTATCATCATCATCAACATCAATCTATTCCTCCTTCCTTCCTTCCATCTATTTATATCATCTTTCTTTCTGTCTACCTATCATCTATCTATATCTATCTATCTATCTATTCATCTAAATTAACAGTAAACCATCAGCTGGTAGTGTTATGCAGAAAACTAAAATAGGCAGTGAGATGGAGGTGATCAGAGAAGGCCTGTCTGAGAAAATGACTTAAGCTGGGACCCGAATGATAAGAAGGAACCCCACTGTGCCAAGAACAGGAGGAAGTACAGTCCAGGCAGAAGGAATGGCTGGTGCAAAGGCCCTGAGGTGGGAAGAAGCTTGACTGATAAACAGAACAAAGGCCTAAGGCTGAGCATAGTGAGAGAGGGGAGATGAAGACAGAGAGGCATGGGGTAGGAGGGGAGCCAGGTGATGAAGGGCTGTAGGCCAGGTGAAAGGTGGTTTTTTAAAAGTGTGGTGGGGAGATATCAGAGGGGGTTTCAAGAGAAGGATGACATGTCCTGGTTTGACTTTGAGGCTACACCTTTGGCTGTGTGCCGAGACAGCCCTGTAAGGGGTGCATCATGCAGTGGCGGCAATCGCAGCTGCCCGGGCAAGTCTTGATGGTGGCTGGGAGGCTGGTCACTGGACCCCATGCCGTCCATCTCTGAACGGTTTCAGTTTCTTACAACCAAATATCACTGATGATGGCCCATGTCTTCTGATGCCACATCTCCTGTTTCCCTACCATCCTCTGAGGTCTCCAGTGAAATTCACAAAACTTCTCTTTCAAATGTCTTACTTTGCTTTTTCCTCATCTGTACCATCTTGTCTCCCTTCTGTGTATCCAGCTGTATCCAGCACTCTCATAGTATCTCTCACCTTGGGCCCTTGGCCTGACCTCTGAGAAAACACCTCATAACACCTAGTTTTTCTCTTCCTCTTTCCAAACTTACCTGTCCTGCACCCATTCTTTCAAATCTCTTGAGAGGGTTTAGGCTGATAAATGTAATCTTGCTAGACAGGAATAGGGTATTTCTTCCAGATAACATTGGCGTTTTAATGATGATTTTTATTACCTTCACACCCAGCAGGCATTTGCTGAATGCTTACTGTTTTCTAAGCTCTACGTTGGTTCCTTTCCTGTGTTTCAATCCCCTTTGATCCTTATAAGCATCTAGGAGGGTAGATAACCCTTACTCCCATTTTACAGGGGAGGATAGAGAGGCTCAGAACCTCTGTTCCCTTTCACTGTGGTGAATTATGGGAATATCAGGGTAGGCCAATGAAGAGAAAGGATTTTGTGCTTTGATTCTCAAGGTTGACTTGAGAATGACATATAAATTCTTATGAAAAGTACCCTCTGGAACTTATCTGGTTCCCCTAAAAAGCCAGTAGACATTTTCAAATGTAGCCAGACTTGCATCCCCTGGGGCTTTCTCTCTCTGCACTTCCTGTGCTAGAAAGGGCTGGCACAAGGTTTCTGGGTTTGCCATCTGAGTGAGCAGGAATGTACCATGTGGCAGCAGCTTTAGAAGCATCAGCTCTGGGGCAGCAGATTTGCAGCTGACCTTCCTGAAACTGTCACTCCTCATCTATTCTCCAAGCCTCCTCTTCCATGGAGTTCAGGTCCATGAAAGGGGCCCTGGGTGAATGGGTGTCCTGAATTGATTTTTGCTCAATTTCTTTGTAGTTTCCTAGGTGTAGTGATGATGGTAGAAGGCTCAGTGAACTATAGGTATTCAGCCTAGGGAAGAACACTTTCTCCAGGAAATAAATGGCTACAAAAATGGTGCCCCTTTAGTTCATTCATTCACTCATTCATCAAATATTTATGGCAAATTTTCTTTGCCAGACACTAAGTAGGTACATAAGACAGATGTGGTCCCTTGTCCTCAATTAACTGATATCTGGAGGTAGCCAGCAACTCTGGCATTGATCTTCTAAGATGATGATCTAATCCAGGTCTTTCTAAATTGTTCAAAGAGAGCAGCATTTGGAAGACTGGGGCTCCTTACAGAATCCCATTCATATTCCATTTATGATAACTAAGCTTGCAATTTAGGGTGACCAGCTGTATCCTTCTCCCACACTGGGGATCACAATGGAAGGAGACAGGCTGTTATGATGGCTGAAATAAGTGCAATGGAGGCAGGAAAACAGGGTCCAACCATGTCAGGAGGAGTTGGAAAAGGCTCCTGGCACAGCAGACTGGCAATCTGTTGCAAGCCCAAGGAGGCCCTTCAATGTGTGTTCGACAAACACAGTGTGCTTAAGAACAGGGACTCTGATGTCAGACAGATGTGAGCCGAGTCCCTGCTTGGTAACTTGCTAATGTGTGAGTTTGAACGAATTATCTTATTCTCTCTGAGCTTCAGTCTTCTCATCTGAGAAATGGAGATCAAACCTTGGATTTATTTTCTAGGGTTGCTTCGCTGAGGTCTTGGAAAATTGCTATTACCATCCTTCATAAATTCTGGGCAGCAGTGGTGGGGACCATCAGGGATCAGAGAAGAGGAACTTCAGTCTGGACTGGTGTAATCAGAAAGGTCTCCCTGAAGGAAGTGATCTTTGAGTTTCTAAGCTTGGCAAAAGCAGGGATGGTATCACTTTTACATCCTTCTGTATCCCTAGTATCGGGCACATAAGCCAGTCCTCAGCATATGTTTGTTCAATGAATAAATGAATGACTGGCCAGGGCCTTGAAGGAAGAATAGAATGTGCATGTAGAAAGGACTTTCAGCATTTCTCTCTTCCTAAAAACCATATTTATTAATGGGGTCAAACTGTATGTGCTGTTTGGTGGGGTTTTTTCATATGGAGATTATACCTTTTCAGGGTTTCACCAAGGCTTTCATGGTGTGGTGCTGCTTCACCTCCCCTGGTATGGAATATGTCATGATTTATATGACCCTGTTGTTGGACATTTTTGTGCTTTCCAGTTTGTCATTATTATAAGCAATGCCTATAATAATCTTTGTACATACATCAAATTATTTCCTTAGGTGAAATTCTTGGAGAGAGTCTCTCAGGTCCATGGTAGGAGTATGTAATTTGTGAGGCTTGGGACACAGAGTGCAGGATCGCCCTCTAGGAAGGCTGGGCCAGTTCACCTTGCCACCTACCGGCTAATCTGACTGCTAGTCGGCTGCCTGGAGGATGGCCACTCGTTATTTCCTCAGTACCTTTCTCTGTCTTGCCTGCAAACAGGACTTGGGGAGAGAGCTGGCCTCTCCCTTTTTCAAGCCTGCTGCTTATCTGTCATGTCATGTTAGGATTATATAAGTGTGAGGTCGAGAAATCTCCTTGGAGGAGGGATGCTTCCCAGACACTGGAGCAAGTCTGGGACTCGGGATGGAGCAATGCTCGGGGTCCTGAGAGGCTGATGCATGGCCTGCCCCCGCCACCTCCCAAGGCCCTGGTTCCCCATGGGGTCACCTTGTGCAGCCTCTCCCCATCCCACACACATAACAGAAATCAGCGTCTGGTCTGCAGTATGCTTCTCATGGCTCTTTCATAGTGCTTCTATCTCTCCTGTTGGCCTGTAGCTTGGAGGGTGGAGTCTTACTCATTTCAGTGTTCCCAGCATCTGGCAGAGGGTAATGATAAAAAACTGAATAATAATAATAACTAATGTGTTGAGCACTTACTATGTGCCAGGCACTTTACAGACCTACCAGGCCCTTTACATATTTTATCTCACTGAATCATCCCCGCAAATTAATAATGTGGGTATTATCATTATCCCCATTTCATAAATGAGATTGCTAAGGCTCATAGAAGTGAAGTGACTTGCCCAGGGTCACACAGCCAGTGTGTGGAAGACTCAAAGCCGACTCCCTCCAGGTAATTCTTCTGGGTGCTTGGTGAGTATCTAAACCAGGATCTGAGGAGCCGGCTTTCCTTCTGCCCTCTCTCCAACACTAGTTAATGATTGGAAGCTGTTGACAGGTATCCGTCTCCAGCAGAATTGAGGAATCTGGTTTATTCATTTCCAGGGAGAAGCCAACAGGAGGTTTGAGAGGCTCTTCTTGGAGGCAGGTTTTGAAAGGCCTTACGGGAACCAGCTCTCCTTTCCGACCACCCCACCTGCAGTCATAGTGCCTGGGACCCCTCCATTGTGGATTCATTCCTTTTCCATCAGAGCTGAAAGCTCCTTTGGAAAATGGAGATTCTTCCAGCAAATGTCGGCCCCTCTGCCCTTACTGCTTGGCGGGTGTCAGGACATCTGAGCTTCATTCTCAAGCTGCTTTTCCCCTCTACCCTTTTCTCTCCACTTGTCCAAGTTCATCCAGCTCATACCACCCTCCTCAGGCAGGTTTCCTGACCCCTCCCAGCTTGCTCCGCTTCCCTGTGGCCAGGAATTGTGGCGTTGATCATCTGGGATGATGATCTGGACCTGGTCTTCCTAAAATTGTTCAAAGATGACAGCATCTCGGTGACATGGGGCTCCTTGCGGGATCCCATGAGCCACAGGCTTATCCCCTTTATGATGACTAAGCCTATCATCTTGGGTGGTCAGGTGCCCCCTTCCAGAGATTATGATAATATAAGATACAAGCATCAAAGGTTCTAAGAATAATTCACATATCCAGCATTGACCAAACAACTGATTTGTTCAGGGCCCTGAAAATCCAGAAATACACAAGACTGAGCTGTGTTCCTAGAACATCCAGTCTGATGGCAGAACTGGCTATACCGCAGGCTGGACCCAGGGAGAGGGTTAGGCCATATTGTAAGAGCTCAGAAGAAGGACATACATGTGTCTTCATATGTCTTTGTGTAACTGTTACTATTTATCCTAGACCAGAAATAGATTTTGGAGGGGACCTAGGAGAGGGGAGATCCTACATGCTTCCTTGATTTTCTTGGCATAAGATTGTGCTTCTGGATTTACTGGAATAACTGGGGACCCGCCCCCTGAGAGATGCAGTTGCTAAGGCATGTGGGGTTGCGTGAATCCAGCACACCTAGAGGGTTGATTTCAGGGCAGATAATGCTACTGAGGAGCTGAAAATAAATGAGAAAATCAAACTGATTTTTGCCCTATATTATAGCAATGCAGGTACATTTGCATAGAAGAAACCCATTTCATTCCTGGGAATGGAAATGCAATATATTTTGAATGCACCTTAAAATAAACGAGTAATATTTAAACCTTAAAAAAAGATGTGTTCATAGACCACCTAACATCATCTTAGCACAACACATATCACCCATTGGAAAACACCTCTCTTCAATAATAATAATAATATCATGATAGCAACGATTATAAATAAAGATGATGCACATAGGGCTTTCTATGCGCCAGGCACTGTTCTAAGTGCTTTCATGTATACTGCCTAATGTGATCCCAATGACAGCCACCTGAGGAGTTACTGTTATTATCTCCCACTTTACAGATGGGGACATTGAGGCACAGACAGGTTTAGTAACTTCCTCCAGGCCTCACAATTTGTATGTGGCAGAGCTGGACTGGAACCCAGGCAGCCTTGCCCTAAAGCCTGGCCTTTTAGCCATTTCATTAGACTGTCTCTGCCAAGGCGCCTTCCTCCAGCACCTGTGGTAATTTGGGGCTGATACTTAACGAGATTCCTCCAGGAAGAAAGACATCTAGTTAAGCACCCAGCACACAATAGCTGCTTAATGAATGGTGGCTGCTATTTGATATTTAGAGTATAGGACCCTGGTTCACATCCATTAGCTCAATGGAATGTCCAGGCCACATGGGTAGGAGGTGGGAGGTGTTGTGGTCCCATTTTACAGTTGGGTAAACTGAAGCTCACAGCATGTAAGTGACACACCCCAGGTCACGCAGCTGGTGAGTGGGGGAGCCAAGAATCAAGGTCAGAGCACCAGAAGGCAAGTCCAAATTCTTCTCCCCTAGCAGTACCTTGCCTGATTAATAAATAATACTTGCTGACTTGGTTAAAAGCTTGACTTGCCAAATCCTGCAGAGTCTTCTCTGCAATTACCCTATTTTCTCCTAAGGTGGCTAAAGGGCTTGCTCCTTTCCTGGTGGGAAGGGATCTGTCAGGGCACATAGGCCAATCTCAGGGAATTCTCTGGAAATTTCTCTCTTTTTTGCTCTTTTTCTCGTGCTCTCCATTCTCTCTGCTTCCTTATTGTTCTGTTTTTTATCTCTTGTGAGGAGTTGTGCTCCTGGAAAGCTGTCCTGTGACATTTCTTCCCTTTTGTGTTCCTGATGATTGCATTTCCCTCGAGGCTCTTAGAAGAGAAGGAGGGAGTGAGTAAAGCCTGGCGTACCCTGGCCGAGCCGTCCAGTGACAGCCTGGTGGTCTGGCTAAAGCTTTACACACGAGTCCTTTCTCTTGTAGGGCCTCCTTCTGTGTGCACACGTGTGCAGGTACGCACACACACATCCACACATGCACACACACTGTATTGTTCAGAGGAGGCTGTGATATGGTTGAAGCATTGGGTCCTCTGGCCAAGAAGCTCAGTCTTGGTTTCTAAGGCTGATTGGCTGTGGGCTTCTCATCGTAGGGTCCTCTGCCAAACCTGCAGTATTGGTTTCCTCTTGCCACAGTAACAAATAACAGCAAACTTAATGGCTTAAAACCACACAGACAGAGGACTTCCGGGAAGATGGCGGCATTAGCAGGATGGCAGAAATCTCCTCCCAAAACTATATATATCTATGAAAATACAGCAAATACAACTATTCCTAAAAGAGAGGCCAGAATACACAGGAAAGCGCACAGCGTGCAGCTGCACCTGAGAGGACACGGCACCCAGCCAGGTGGGTAAGATAGGGAGCCGCGACATGGCGGGACCCGAGCATTCACCCACCCCAGTGCACCGGCGGGAGGAGATGATTCAGAGCCTGGAGGGAGCGGAATTACACCCCGCAAAATAACCAGCCCAGGTAATCTGTGCGGGGAGTGCTAACACACATCGCGTGGGGTAGCGGAGATTGGACAGAGGGTGCAGGATCTGAGTGGGGAGTGCACCCAGATCCTTGCAGCCGGCTCCCAGGAAGAGAAAAAAAAAAAGAAAACCGCGCACTTTTTTCAGCGGTCTTAAGGAGACAGGAGCCAAGTGGAGAAGCCAGATCGCCCCGGCACACTCAGCCCAGCAGGCTGGGAGTCCTGGGGAGTTTCAGACCCCTTAGCTGGTGACTGGGAAAGGGTGGCTCACTCAGACTTCCCACAGAGATCAACAGCCTCCCATTCGTTCCCACCCACCCAGAGCTATAAAGGGACCTGTGGAGCAGTGTGGCCATGGCTGCAGAATAGTGGAGCAACAGTGCCACCTACACCATCCTCACAGAATCTACTCCCGGTGGGCGTTTTTTTGTTGTTGTTGTTGGTTTGTTTTTTCTTTTTCTTCTTTTTTCCTTTATTTTCTTTTTTCTTTTTTTTCTTTCTTTCTCTCTTTTTTTTTCTTTTTAAAGTCTTAAAGAGACCAGCTGATATACGTGGCAACTACCAGTGACCACTTCTATAGCCATGAAAAGACAGAGGACTATGGTCCAGACTAAGATCAACCAGACAACCCCAGAGAGGGAGCCTAAAGGGATGGAAATGCACAGTCTTCTTGAAAAAGAATTCAGAATAAAAGTCATAACCATGCGGTTGGATCTACAGAGAAATGTGTAAGAGCTGAGGGAGGAAGTGAGGGAAGTGAGGAAAGACAATGCAGAAATCAGACAAGCGATCGACGGGCTGAACAGTAGACTGGATGAGATGCAAGAGACTATTAATGGAATAGAAATCAGAGAACAGGAATACAGACAAGCTGAGGCAGAGAGAGATAAAAGGATCTCTAGGAAGGAAAGAATATTAAGAGAACTGTGTGACCAATCCAAACGGAACAATATTTGCATTATAGGAGTACCAGAGGAAGAAGAGAGAGAAAAAGGGATAGAAAGTGTCTTTGAAGAAATAATTGCTGAAAACTTTCCCATGCTAGGGAAGGAAATAGTCTCACAGTCCACGGAAGCCCACAGATCTCCCAACACAAGGGACCCAAGGAAGACAACAGGAAAGACACATAATAATTAAAGTGGCAAAGATCAAAGATAAGGACATAGTATTAAAGGCCGCTAGAGAGAGAAAAAGGATGACCTACAAAGGAAAACCCACCAGACTATCATCAGACTTCTCAACAGAAACCTTACAGGCCAGAAGAGAATGGCATGATATATTTCACATAATGAAACAGAAGGGCCCCGAACCAAGAATATTGTATCCAGCACGATTATCATTTAAATATGATGGAGGGATTAAACAATTTCCAGACTAACGAAAGTTAAGCGAGTTTGCCTCTCATAAACCACCACTACAGGATATCATAAATGGACTGCTCTAGAGGGAAGCACCCCTAAGGCTAAAAAGATGTCACCAGAGAAGATAAAATCATAGCAAAGAAAGCAGATCATCCAAATACTAACTAAAGGCAAAGAATAAAACACCTAGTATATAAAGAATGGAGGAGAAAGAATAAGAAGGGAGAGAAATAAAGAAACATCAGACAGTGTTTACAATAACTTAACAAGAAAGTTAAGTAAGATTGTTACATAGTAAAGAAGCAACCCTTGAACCTATGGTAACCACGAATCTAAAGCCAGCAATGGCAATAAGTACATATCTATCAATAATCACCCTAAATATGAATGGACTGAATGCACCAATCAAAAGACACAGAGTAACAGAATGGATAAAAAAGCAAGACCCATCTATATGCTGCTTACAAGAGACTCACCTCAAACCCAAAGATATACACAGACTAAAAGTGAAGGGATGGAAAAAGATATTTCATGCAAACAACAAGGAGAAAAAAGCAGGTGTTGCAGTACTTGTAGCAGACAAAATAGACTTCAAAACGAAGAAAGTAGCAAGAGATAAAGAAGGACATTATGTAATGATAAAGGGGTCAGTCCAACAAGAAGGTATAACCATTATAAATGTATATGCACCCAACACAGGAGCGCCAGCATATGTGAAACAAATACTAACAGAATTAAAGGAGGAAATAGACAGCAATGCATTCATTTTAGGAGACTTCAACACACCACTCACTCCAAAGGACAGATAAACCAGACAGAGAATAAGTAAAGACACAGAGGCACTGAACAACACCCTACAACAGATGGACCTAACAGACATCTACACAGCTCTGCACCCAAAAGCAACAGGATACACATTCTTCTCAAGTTCACATGGAACATTTTCCAGAATAGACCACATACTAGGCCACAAAAAGAACCTCAGTAAATTCAAAAATATTGAAATCCTACCAACCAACTTCTCAGATCACAAAGGTATAAAACTAGAAATAAATTTCAGAAAGAAACCAAAAAGTCTCACAAATACATGGAGACTTAACAGCATTCTCCTAATTAATCAATGGGTTAACGACCAAATCAAAACAGAAATTAAAGACTGTATGGGGACTAATGACAACAACAACACAAAGCCACAACTTCTGTGGGACGCAGTAAAGGCAGTTCTGAGAGGAAAGTATATTGCAATCCAGGCCTATTTAAAGAAGGAAGAACATTCCCAAATGAATAGTCTAAAGACACAATTACTGAACTTGGAAAAAGAAGAACAAATGAGGCCCAAAGTCACCAGAAAGAGGGACATAATAAACATCAGAGAAGAAATAAATAAAATTGAGAAGAATAAAAGAATAGAGAAAAATCAATGAAACCAAGAGCTTATTCTTTGAAAAAATAAACAAAATAGATAAACCCCTAGCCAGACTCATTAAGAGAAAAAGAGAATCTACACACATAAACACAATCAGAAATAAGAAAGGAAAAATAACGATGGACCCCACAGAAATACAAAGAATTATAAGAGAATATTATGAGAATCTATATGCTAACAAGCTGGAAAACCTAGAAGAAATGGACAACTTCTTAGAAAAATACAACCTTCCAAGACTGACCAAGCAAGAAACAGAAAACCTAAACAGACCAATCACCAGCACCGAAATTGAATCGGTAATCAAAAAACTACCCAAGAACAAAACCCCTGGACCAGATGGATTCACCTCTGAGTTCTACCAGACATATAGAGAAGAAATAACACCGATTCTCCTTAAAGTTTTCCAAAAAATAGAAGAGGAGGGAATACTTCCAAACTCATTCTATGAAGCCAGCATCACTCTAATACCAAAACCGGGCAAAGACCTCACCAAAAAAGAAAATTACAGACCAATATCCCTGATGAACGTAGATGCAAAAATACTCAACAAAATATTAGCAAACCGAATTCAAAAATACATCAAGAGGATCATACACCATGATCAAGTGGGATTCATCCAAGGGATGCAAGGATGGTACAACATTCGAAAATCCATCAACATCATCCACCACATCAACAAAAAGAAGAACAAAACCACATGATCATCTCCATAGATGCTGAAAAAGCATTTGACAAAATTCAGCATCCATTCATGATTAAAACTCTCAACAAAATGGGTATAGACGGCAAGTACCTCAACATCATAAAGGCCATATATGACAAATCCACAGCTAACATCATACTTAACAGCGAGACGCTGAAAGCTTTTCATCTAAGATCGGAACAAGACAGGGATGCCCACTCTCTCCACTGTTATTCAACATAGTACTGGAGGTCCTAGCCAGGGCAATCAGACAAAACAAAGACATACAAGGCATCCAGATGGGTAAAGAAGAAGTCAAATTGTCACTATTTGCAGATGACATGATACTCTACATAAAAAACCCTAAAGACTCCACTCCAAAACTACTGGAACTAATATCTAAATTCAGCCAAGTTGCAGGATATAAAATTAACACACAGAGATCTGTTCCTTTCCTATACACTAACGGTGAACTAACAGAAAGAGAAATCAGAAAAACAATTCCAATTACAATTGCATCCAAAAAATAGAATACCTAGGAATAAACCTAACAAAGGAAGTGAAAGACCTATACTCTGAAAACTACAAGACACTCCTAAGAGAAATTAAAGAGGGCACTAACAAATGGAAATGCAACCCATGCTCTTGGCTAGGAAGAATAAGTATTGTCAAAATGGCTATACCACCTAAAGCAATCTACAGATTCAACGCAATCCCTATCAAACTACCAGCAGCTTTCCTCAATGAACTTGAACAAATAATTCTAAAATTCATATGGAACCACAAAAGACCCCGAATAGCCAAAGCAATCCTGAGAAGGAGGAATAAAACAGGGGTAATTACGCTCCCTGACTTCAAGCTCTACTTCAAAGCCACAGTAATCAAGACAATTTGGTATTGGCACAAAAACAGCCCACAAACCAGTGGAACAGAATAGAAAATCCAAACATTAACCCAAACATATGCAGTCAATTAATATTTGATAAAGGAGCCTTGGATATACAATGGGGAGATGACAGCCTCTTCAGCAGCTGGTGTTGGAAAAACTGGACAGCTACATGTAAGAGAATGAAACTGGACTACTGTCTAACTCTGTACACAAAGGTAAACTCAAGGTGGATCAAAGACCTGAATGTAAGTCATGAAACCATAAAACTCTTAGAAAAAAACATAGGCAAAAATCTCTTGGACATAAACATGAGCAACTTCTTCATGAACATATCTCCCCGGGCAAGGGAAACAAAAGCAAAAATGAACAAGTGGGACTATATCAAGCTGAAAAGCTTCTGTACAGCAAAGGACACCATCAGTAGAACAAAAAGACATCCTACAGTATGGGAGAATATATTCATAAATGACGTATCTGATAAAGGGTTGACATCCAAAATATATAAAGAACTCATGCACCTTAACAAACAAAAAGCAAATAATCCAATTAAGAAATGGGCAGAGGACATGAATAGACACTTCTCCAAAGAAGAAATTCACATGGCCAACAGGCACATGAAAAGATGCTCCACATCGCTAATCATCAGAGAAGTGCAGATTAAAACCACAATGAGATATCACCTCGCACCAGTGAGGATGGCCAACATCCAAAACACAAAAACAACAAATGTTGGCAAGGATGTGGAGAAAAGGGAACCCTCCTACACTGCTGGTGGGACTGCAAATTAGTTCAACCATTGTGGAAAGTAGTATGGAGGTTCCTCAAAAAACTCAAAATAGAAATACCATTTGACCCAGGAATTCCACTCCTAGGAATTTACCCTAAGAATGCAGCAGCCCAGTTTGAAAAAGACAGATGCACCCCTATGTTTATGCAGCACTATTTACAATAGCCAAGAAATGGAAGCAACCTAAGTGTCCATCAGTAGATGAATGGATAAAGAAGATGTGGTACATATACACAATGGAATATTATTCAGCCATAAGAAGAAAACAAATCCTACCATTTGCAACAACATGGATGGAGCTAGAGGGTATTATGCTCAGTGAAATAAGCCAAGCAGAAAAAGACAAGTATCAAATGATTTCACTCATATGTGGAGTATAAGAACAAAGAAAAAAACGGAAGGAACAAAACAGCAGCAGACTCACAGAACCCAAGAACAGACTAATAGTTACCAAAGGGAAAGGGACTGGGGAAGATGGGTGGGAAGGGAGGAATAAGAGGGAAAAAGGGGCATTACGATTAGCAGACGTAATGTTGGGGGGGCACGGGGAGGGCAGTACAACTCAGAGAAGACAAGTAGTGATTCTACAGCATCTCACTACGCTGATGGACAGTGACTGTAATAGGGTTGGTGGGGGGGACCTGATGAAGGTGTTATTTTAATAACCATAATATTGCACATGTAATTATAGATTAATGATACCAAAATAAATTATTTAAGAAAAACACAGACTTAGTAACTTCCGGGTCTGGAGGTCAGAAATCCTAAAATCAAGGCATCGGCAGGGCTGTGTTCTTCCTGGAAGCTCTAGGGGAGAATCCCTTCCCTTGCCTCTTCCAGCTTCTAGAGGTGCCCACACTCCTTGCCTCACGACCCCTTCCTCTATCTTCATGGCCAGCATCACAGCATCTTCATCCCACTTCCCCCAGTCCTACACACCATCATCACCTCTCCTGTCTGACCCTTCTGCCTCCTTTTTCCCTTACAAGGAATCATGTCATTACATTGGGCCCACCCAGATAAGTCAGAGTAATCTGTCTATCCCAAGATTCTTAAACACATCTGTAAAAGTGCCATATGCTATGTGAGGTAACATATTCACCACTTCTGGAAATTAGGATGTGGACATCTTTGGGGGCCATTATTCTGCCCCACTTGCCAAGTGAAATGGGAGCATTCTCCCTAGGCTATCTCAGTACCCATCTCCCAGAAGACAATAGAGCACAACGGGCCCTGAAACAAACTGTTTTATCCTCACCCTGCCCTTCCCACTCTTCTTCCCCATGTTACTTTGGACAAGTCCCCTCTCCATGTCTAATTTCCTCATCTCTAAACTGGGCCAATGATGTAGCACAACTTCATTGCACTGCTATAAGTCATGAATAAATCTGGGGAATAATAAGCACCAAAAATAAATGGGAGATAGAATTATAATTAGGGATGCCACATAATCATTCTAAACTCAGAGGATCTTGATTCAAATCCCAACTCCACCACTTATGAACTAAATGGCCTCAGGATAGTTACTATAGGCATCTGAGTCTCAGTTTTCTCATCTTTAAAATGGAAATAAAACTCTTACCATCTTAACACATTTTGTAAGGATGAAATAACAATACTGTGCACACAAATCACCTAGAACATAACAGGCAGCTTTTGTTGTTTACTTGTCCCCACCACTGTCATTGCCCACCCTCCATGGGGAAGATGGAGAGTCTTAATGGGCTGCCTATACAGAACAAAAACAGACCAGGGCAGCTTGCTGAATCCAGAGCCCTGAGAAATCCCTTTGCAATGCTCCATCTTTGTGAGGATCAGGCCCTGGCTGGGCTCAGCTCTGAGGTGTCTGGCTTTCAGGCGTCTCCTTGCTGCAGAGCTGTCAGAGCTCACAGCAGCAGCTGCTCCTCTGAATGGAGAGTTCTGAAGACCTCTCGGGACGGAAGAGGGGTTTGGAGATGCTGACCAGGGGGCTGGGGTGGGGGGGCACGAAATCCTCTGAGAAGGCAAGTCTGGTTCCTAGATGGCATGATCAGCCGGGAAGGTTCAGAGCTCTGGGTTCAACCATATTAGCATTTTAAAATTTTGATGCAAAACCCTGTTTCACTGAAGGCCTGGACAGATGCCCAGTATTCAAAACGGTGAAAAGCCCAACTGCTCTAGTTGAAACCAGGGTTGGGGTGGGTGCTGCTCGGGCCTCCTTTTCACTCCCACAGGGGTCTCTGGGGTCCCTGTTTGGGGAAAAAATTAGCAGGCTGGCAAAATACAGGTCTTAGAGTCAGAGAGACTCAGGATTTGCATCCCTGCCTCTGCCACTCCCTGGCTGTGTGAGCTGCAGGACGTCACTTCATCTGCCTGGGAGAGACTCGGTCTTCTTATCTGAAAATGGGACAGTAATAGCACCCACCTTGTATAGATGTCTAGGCATTTAGCAGGTGGTAGCTATTTTCATTCCCTGAGGGAGATCTGAATTCATGACAGACCCTTCCAGAACATATGCGTAATGCCCAGGGAAGCTCTGAGGCAGAGTACACATTCCTTGGGACTGTAAGCCAAAAGACCTGGACACTACTAGGGTTCTGATTCTGCCACTAGCATCCTACATGACTTAAGCCCCTCTCTGGGCTCCTTGAACACCCGAACCCTTCAGGAGCTTACGGAGGGACTACTATGTGCCTGGCACTGTTCTAAGCACTAGAATACAAGTCTGGTCTCTGAAAGGCCTGAGTTCCAGGCTCAGCTCTGCCACTTCTAGCTCTTTGGCTATGGCAAAGTCACTGCCCATCTCTGTCCCCGGTTTCTCCATGTATAAAGTTGGGGGATTGAACTTGTGGCATAGAGTCTTTGCAGGAAGATTCAAAAAGATCCTGCCAAAAAATAATAGAATGTATTTAAACTTGACTCAGAGAGAGAGAGAGACATTCTGAAGCATAGGCTTTGGAATCACACAACCCTGGGTTTGAATCCTGTGCCACTTACTGTGTAACCTTATACAAAGGACTTAATTTCTTGAGTCTCAGTTTGCTCATCTGTAAAATGGGGATAATAATAGTACCCTCAAAGGGTCCTGGTGAGGATTCAGGGAGATGATACATGTGAAGTTCCTAACATAATGCTTAGCCTGTGATCAGTTCTCAATAAATGATAGCTGCCGTAATTACCACCACCACCATCCCATCATCACCACCAAGACCACCACTGCCATCACCACCATGATCATGACCTAAAGTGAAGCTCTAAATGATCTGTAAGATCCTCACATTTTAAGTCCACTTTTCAAGGGGAGAATTAAGTGACAAGAGTGGCAGCTCACCCTGCGCCATCTGGTGGAACACTTTAGAGTAGGGTCCCAGTACAGAGGGTTCTCCTCTTTCTGGAGAGTTCTAAGCAGACCTTGGTCTGGGCTTTCCTGTCCTTTCCCCACAGTAAGCAGAAATAGGACCTTGAGATCTGGAGCCCTGGAAGCCATGGGAATCAATTTCTCTTTGTATAGTTCCCCTTTTAGTGATGTTATTTCCTGAAGTTATTTCACTTCAGATGTTATTTCCTTTTAGTGATGTGTATTGTCCATACAGTGATTTCACTTCATAAGGCCAGTCCAGATCTTTTAGGGATGGTCTTTGGCCAAGGGTCAATTGTCTGACTTAGACATATAATCTCCCAGCTTCATCTTGCTCACAACAAATGCTGAAAGGTGAGCTAACACATACCATCTTGGGTTGACTGTCAATTCCTTTCTCCTTCTGTCAGCACATTTGTATCATAGGACAGGTTATGGATCATGGGATCATAGCAGCCCACACTTGGGTGTTCTTATTGTTGTTTTTTGAACTCTTGCTTCTTATCACAGGAGAATTGGTCATATCCTCATTGTACAGATGGGACTTGAAACCATTACATGACTTTTCCAAGGTCGTATGCTGCCCATACCTGGTTCCCAGAAACCTGTCAAGTGCTTATTTAACAAAGCCATCCTGCTCTTAGGAATGTCCGTTTCCTAAGCCTCATCATCTTTCTTACCCTGAAATCTGAGGCTCCTGAGGTACAAGTCAGAAATCTGCAGCAATGTGGGTGAGGACAGGTTTGCTGGGCTGATGTTAGGTGAAAAGCCATTCGAAAGCTCCCACACTGAGGTCAAACTCTTCTCTGAGCAGAGATGAGCAGAAAGTGTCTGGGGGCATGTGAGGGAAAGGGGTGTGCAATTACCACTCCTTTGCTCTGAAAGTGTCGATATTAGAACAAGTGTGTGGTAGGTAGGCTGTCACTGACTTCACCGTGTGATGTCGAGAAGTCTCGCCCCTTCCCTCCCCTAGACTCCCCCCACTCTGCTCTAACCATCCAATAACTTAACTTCGCTGCCTGAGGGTTCGCTTCCCGCCCATCCTCTCCTCCCCGCACCTTAGCGCTGTCCGCGGTGCTGATCGCCAATCTCTTCTTGCCGTTTCCAACCGCGGGGACCTCTGGTGCGCCCAACCTCTCCCCCCGGCCTCCAATCTCTCTTCCTCCAGGCCCCTCACACGTAAATCACGGGTGGAAGGTAGGCTTGGGTCCCCCGGCGCGGGGAATCTTCTGCCCCCTCCCTTGCTCACAGAGGGCTTTGCAGCAGTGGTGACAGCAGCCACTGATTCGGGCACTGTTGGGAAACAATTGATTCGTCTACTGCCAGCAGCCCGGAGTTGCCTACACGGACGACAGAGAGAGAGGAGCAGGGGAAGAGAGAGAGAGGACTCCCAGAGTGAAAACCTTCATCGATGTGGAGGACAGCCTAAGGGAGCCTCTGTCTTTGCCTTGTCTGTTGACTGGTCTGAGTTCTTTCCTCTTCTGGCAGTGGTATTTCTTTTAGTCTTGGTCCTATATGATTTAGGGGTAGTTTGTGTGTGTGTGTGTGTGTGTGTGTGTGTGTGTGTGTGTGTGTGCACGCGCATGCTGGATCTTTTATTTTGGGAACGGTAGGAGAGTCAAATGAACAATTTTCTTTCAGGCGCCTCCACTGAGCTTTCAAACCAAGTCATCCGGAGTTAGCATCTTCCCACCCAGCAGGGAAGGGAGGAGCTGGCAAGAATTTGGCTCACCCATTCCCCCTGCAATCCCCTGGTGTCGTGGTAAGTAATATTCTTCTCAATTGTGCAAACGTGCTACGGGTATTGGAATTCTAGTTGTGATAAGGTGTGTACATAAACCGGTGGGATTGAGGGTAGGTGGGAGGGGAGCAGTGTTGAGGAACGACCACGTTTATTTGCCCACATTCTGCAGTGTTTGACTGCCTAAGCAGCACCCTAAAGCCAAATGAGATTTCGGCTCAGTGCCCAAGGAGGGGGGAAAATATGCTCATGTTTTAAGCAATGTGATAAAAATTGTGGCTTCTTCCCAATTTGCCCTCTCCTCTGCAGTAGAAGCTGTTGAAAGTAGCCAGCAGTTCTCTGAATGAATTAACCCTTTGTGTGGCTGGTCAGCCTAGCATGGGGAGTCTTTGGGTGTTCTGATCTAGTGGGTGGGTACGTTGGTGCTAGATGGGAGAGGGTCTCCTAAGGTTGGAAGGTTAACTATTGTGTAGGGTCACCTAGGCAGACCAGGTGAGGTTTGCATAGGATAAGCCTCAGATTATACTATCTTCCAGGGACAGCTGAGTAGTTGAATTGTGGTGGTTTTTGCAAGCTTGGCTGTTCTAAGCTTCCTGAGATGGGAGACCTGGGAGCCATGAAAGGACCACACTTTGCTTGGCATGAGTGGTCAGACAGGTGACAAGGAAGCATCCAGCTGCCTGCTGAGCAGATGAGGTTTTATTTTCACAGGTGGTGTAACCTGTAAGTGATTGCATGGGGGCAGGGGTGCATCCTCACCAGCCGGCAGGCACTCTACCCTTGCATCTTACAGTAGGGAAGGAATGGAACAGGGTTTTTCCAGTTTCTGGGGAAGGGCTCCAGGCTCCAGCTTGCCCTGTTCCAGGGCAGACCGTATCCTGCTCTAGTTTCTTTATCTGAGATCCTGACGGGATAAGCCTGCACCAACCTGTTAGTGAGTGGGAAGTAGGTGTCCCTTGTAACTAAATCCAAAAGCTCACATTTAATTTTAAAATGCCTTTGCTGCTAATCTGTGACCCATCAAAAGGAGATTCTCTTTGTTTGCAACTTGATTATATCTGCCTTTCTGGAAATGAATATCCTTATTTTTAGCATCTTCACTATTATCTTAGGGGCCAATTCAGGCCCCTGTTCCCCAAAGGTTTTCTCTTTAGATTCTTGTTCTTGGAGGTAGGAAGAATAAAACATCAGCCCCAGAGACTGGAGAGCCTGAAATGTAAGCGGGGCCCACTCAGTCATTTTCTCCACCCCAGAGCCAAGCGGGGACACCAAAATCCTGGGGCATGTGCCTGCTGAGGCAGAGCAGGTGAATCAGAGGGGGAGGGCTGCTCTGTGGTTAGTGTCAAAGATTTGGTCCTCAAAATCCCAGGCTTCCCTTGTTGGGTGACCTTGAGGAGGAAGTTGCCTTAGTTTTCTGCCTGGGAAGTCTCAAGTGTAAATGATGAATGTGAGGAAATTTGGTTCAAATAAAGAGCCACAAGATCTGGCCATGGGTGATATTTAAAAATATTTGAACTTTGGCACAAATTGGTCAACTGGACCATGGCTGGGACTCTGGAGTGGGGGATCTTAGGGGTCCCCTGCTGTGCTGAAGGTTAACCTTTTAATCACTGGATTATGGGGAAGTTCAGGGGAAACTCCTGTACCAAGGGAAACATGAGGGCCTCAGTGCAACAGCATAGGAGTATTTTAATATTTTAACAACTGGCTCAGCCATGCAGTGCATGCCAGCCTAGCAGAAGTAGCTGGGGCTGGGTTGTTCACATGTGGGTGCTTTTCAAACATCTCCTCACTGCCTCCCAGCCTTGCTTCCTCAGGGGTGGCTAAGATCCAAAAGGCTGCCCTCCCTCCTCCCCATCATATTTGAAATGGTGCATTGTGGTGCGCCAGGGAGAGCGAAACAGAAGCTTCTGGGAAGAGCTTTGGATTTGGATGAGGAAACCTGGATTCCATCTCCAGCTCTACCTCCCCTTTCTGGGCCTCAGTTTCCCCATATTTGCAATGATTGACTTGTCTAGGAGACTCCAAGGCCCCTTCCAGCTCTGAGGTTCTGTGTCTTTGTGATAGGTGTGCATGCATGTTTCTAGGAAAGGTTAGCATTGTGTTTAGGAATTTATCATGTGTGTTGACTAGGTCCTATTTGGGGTGGATCAGAATGGGGGTCTCTTGTGAGAACTTAGTGCTAAGTTCCTAGAATCCTGTGCTCAGCTGGAAAGGAATCTGCTTTATTTGTGGCTTCAGATACATATGCGTACAGACTTTGCAATGCTTGAAAGCCCTATAGAGACTTACCCTGGGGGTGGCAGCAAGGAGCCTTTTGAGAACCTCCGCTAAGAAAAGATGCATATTCATACAAACACACCATCAGGGGTTCCTGGACCCTCTCTAATGACCATCTGAGCACCTTAAGTTCAGAACCTCTGATCTAGTCTGACCCCTTTGGGTGGCCCAAAGAGGGAAGGCAAATTGTCCAAGACCACACAGTTAAGTCATGTCACAGCAACATACGAATCTACCATCATGAAGACAAGGCGTCTTCCCCTTGTTCCTGGCTCTGGCGGCCCCCACAGCCCCCAGGATGCAAGAGTTGGGGAGCATTCATCAATGCCTCTTCAGCCTGTGCTGTGGTCTGGAAGCATAGCTGTGGGCATTTCCTTTCTTGCTGGTGGATGAGAGACAGTGATCAGAGATTCTGCAATTCCAAGAATGGCCTCAAAAGCCAGTCCCACCAGTTTGCTCTGCCTTTTCCCTTTTCTTAGGGCCCCTGCACATCCTGGGTGCCTGTCCATGGCTGTGCACTCTGGCTGCTTTTGGGGTTTATTTGTGGGATGTGGTATTTACTCTTTATCTTTCTTTCTCTGTGGGTTATAGAAGGTTTGTTACTTTCTAATAAAAACGCCATGACACATGGACCTGTCTTCGGCTCTGTATCCCCTTCAAGTGGGGAGCTGGTCTGAAATGCAGACAAATCAGGAGTTGATGTGAAAGTGATGAGAAGCAAACAGTGTGGTGTATTTCTTTAAGCACTGTGGCTGTAATCTAGGATAAAAATAAATCCAAGACCCAGTAGTGGTGGGCTGGAGCCGACGAGCTTAAATTATTCAGCTGCCACCCAGGGGATCCTTGATGTGCCGGGAGATCAAAGGAGGCACCACAGAAATAGCCCCCTTCCTTCCTGTTCCCCACCCATTTGTCTCCTTAACCAGTTATTTGAGGAGCTGCAGTGTGGGACTCTGGGAGAGCCAGACCTGAGTTCAAATTCTGACTCCAATGCTGCCTTGCTGTGTGACTTCAGGCAAGACCCTTAACCTCTCTGAGGCCCAGTTTCCTCATTAAGTATATCAAGGTAGTATGGCGTGATGGCTAAAAGTGTGGGTTCTGGAAATAGACCTCTCAGGTTTAGATCTTGGTTCTGGCACTTTCTAGTTGTGTCACTTCACCTCTCTGGGTCTCGATTTTCCATCTGTAAAGTGAGGATAATAGAAGAATTGTGAAAATTTTAAGGGTTAATGCTTGCAAAGTGCTTAATGTTGAGCCTAGCCTGGAGTAAGTATCCAATAAATGCTACCGATGGGGAAGATGCTTATGATGGGAACAGTGCAATCACCCTGACTGAAGCAAGAGTGGAGTGAGGTAGAGGAAGGTGAATCTTCTGATCCAGTTGTACAGCTCTGGGGCCTGGGAGAGATAGACATGGCTTGGAGACAGGAGACTTCCAGCTCCACTTACTCCCTCTGTGGTTTTTGTTCAGTTGCTGGAGGTCCTCAGTTTCTTCCTCCGTGCAATGGGCATAATGACTTCCTTTCCTAAAGCTTGTGAAAGGCTCCAAGGAGACAGGGCCGCTGTGAGTGTGGTGGGCAGGCCCTAGAGGAAGGGCCCAGGAGAAGCCCTACTGACTACTCTGAATATTTTGTTCCTCCAAATCCTTGGGAGGATTTGCTGAATCATCCCAACTCACTAGCTCGGAGCCTGTGGATTTTTCCTGGGAGCTTTCCCTGCCAATGTGCCCCTGTGCTACCAGGCAAGATCCTTAAGGGCCATTTTTGGAGTCTGGGTTAGCACACAGCAGGTTCTCTGCAATGGGTGGCATGAATGAATGACTTAGGGAATGAATGAAACCTCAGTTGGTTGACTAGTAGACAGGTCAATCTGGGGAGGTGTATGTGGTCTGGGGTCTGGACAGAGTCTGCATGCAGGAGGCATGCAGTGTTCATTGATTTTGATGAGTCATTGGTAAAGAGTTTGGGTGGACTTAGCTTTCATCTCGGATCTGCTCCAGGCAAAGAGCAGGCCTCTCCTCCCACCAGAGTGCTTACTGACATTTATTTATGTGTCACACATTTATTGAGTGTTTATGGCATGCCTGTTTGGGAGTGGGGGTGGGTATTGGTAATAAATCGGTGACAACAATTCCTTTTGGGATTTAGAAAACGCAAGTGGCTGCCTACAAAATGTGATTCTTGGGGGATGGTACAAAGAGGGCTTCTTTTTGGGGTGTTTTCATGCAGCCCACTAATACCTTAAATTCCATCATTTGGGTTTCATTCTTTGTCTTAAAGTTTTGCTCTTGTGCAAAGAGCAGATACTTTAGGGTGGGATAATGCATCCAGCCTTATTAGCCATTTACACTTTCGTGAGAAGGAGTTGGCAGGTCCCTTCTGAAAAGTGTGGGGAGAGCTTTTTGGGAGTGGGGAGTGGAGTCTGCACATACTAAGCTTGCAGGTAAAAGAGAGGACAAAAACAGAGAAAGGCAAATGTTGCTGGATTCACAAGTGAAAAAGCCCTTGATGCCCAAGAAAACTCAAGGCAAATTTTTGTGTTGCACCCCAGACCTGCTCCAACAGGAACTCTGAGGGCAGGGCCCTGGGACCTGAGTTTTCACAAGCCTGCACTGTTATAGATAAAGGAGCTTTTTTGAAATGCATAACACTTTTACAGGTGTTAGTTTTAACAGTTCTAGGGGTGCTATAAGCCTCAGGCTTTTTGCCAAGGTTCCCTCCGCTGCCCATCCTCCTCCAAGGGGTTTGCAGGATAAGAATGAGGCCTGTTGCCTTACAGCACACACCCCACCATTTACTTTCTGCATCTGAATCCCTCAGTTTCCTATAGAAGGGCAAGCAGGACCCAGGAGGGTTGACTCCAGGCAGGGGTCACTTCTTTCTCAGGCACAACCAAGGGACTTAGGTTATCAGATGGCTCAGTGGCAAGGAGGCAATGATCAGCCCTTCAGCCTGGCCAGGCCTTTGGGGCTGGAGGGAACAGAGATGGTTCTTCTTAGCCCAACTCAGTTCCCCATTTGGGCCGGCACAATGTGGGAAGCAGCAGTGCCGAGACACCAGGCTGCTGTATGCAATGTCACTGTGCTTTCCTCGAAGTAATTGTCTTGCTGTCATTAGTTTTAATGACATAATGCACGCTTAAATCTCATTGTAATGGAGCTGTGTCAGACTCCGGTTTAGTAATCTAGTTAGTGAGCAAGATAACATGCCTCAGGAAGCTGGGGTTTTTGCCCACCTCTCTGCAATTAATCAGAAGGAGGAAACTCATCTGACAGCATCATGATGATATGTGGTTTGTGCAGGATCTATTCGGAGAGCCAAGGGAAAAATCTCATCTCAATATAATCTGAGTTCATTCAGCTGCTTTTTCTTTCATTTTTCTTTCTTTCTTTCCTTCTCTCCTTCTTTATTGCACCTACACAGTGACAAGCAGTAACTTGTGAATGAAAGCAGCTTTCAGTGGAGAATAGAGATTATATAAGCAGGCTTCGGTGCCAGCCACCAATGGCGGGATGGCGTTCTGTGGCTGCTTGGAAGGGATGGTTTCTCTCAGTGCGCTGGGAGGCCTTCCATGGGAGACGCTGACAAAAAGCATCTGTGTGGTCCACTCTGTCCCACCACCTGCCCCGCCTCCCCCCTTGCCCCTGTCCCTGTCCCCCATACCTGTCTGCCTTTTCCTATGTCACTGTAGCCCTGTGTCTCTAAGTCTCTGTTTCGGTCCAGCCCGGACCCCTCCCTCATCTGCCCCACCCTTTTAAAATCCCCTTTCTTCGTCCCGTCTCGCCTGTCTCCCTGCTGCTGGCCTCCTCTTTCCTTTTTTTCCCACTCTCTGTCTTCCTCCCTTAGCTCCAGCTTCTTCATCCCACCTTGAATCTCATCCATGCAGACATACCAAGGTGGCTTGTGAAGGGAAAGCATTTGTGAGTCCCTGAGACCTGAGAGAGGTCTCCAAGTAGGGTGACCAACCATCCTGGTTTACCTGGGACTGAAGGGCTCTTGAGTTGCAGGACTCGGGGTGTTAAAGTGGGAAAGGCTTGGTGAACCCCAGGATCGTTGGTCACCTTACCTCTAAGTCAAGTCCAGCATTTCGTAGAGCTTTCAAAAGGCCAGGGCTGTGGCTCTCTGGGTGACTTGCCTGCCCTCCTACTCAGGAGGGACACAGTGGCCTCTGAAGCCCTCCCCAGCCCTGGTGCTACGGCTCTGAAGCGTGAGGACCACTTGGGCACACAGAGGCAGGTCAAGCAGGTGGTCAGATGTGGAGTGTATCTTGCAGTAGCGCCGACAGGTCCTTCTGATGGATTCTGTGTGGGAGTGAGGGAGGAGCCAGGGCCCACTCCCCGGGGCAGCACATGTTCCTGGCAGTGGTTCAGCAGCCCCTTGGTTGCAACCAGAGGCCAGTGGTCAAGAGGCAAGACCAACAGGGTGTGCTGAGTGAGGGGGCCTTTCAAGGAAACCTGCAAATGCTCCTTCTGTGCTGGCTAAAATGTGCCAGCCCCCTCAGCCCAAAGGAAAGAGTAGCAGTTCGGGGATTTTTCTCCCATGAGCAGTGATGGAATTAATCTGCCAGCGTTAAGCAGGTTATTGGAACTTGGCGAAGGTGACAAAGCCACTGGAGTGACTCCTGCCGCCAGGTCAGGCTGGGGTGTCTGGCCAAGTCTTTCTCCCAGAGACTTGCAGATTGGGTGTTTGTGGGCATGGGGATGGGAAAGGCTATCGAACAGGATGCAAGACATGAGATTCTGGTGTTCACAGCGTTTCCTCTGATCCTTAGAGACCTACCTGTTTTTTACAGAGCCAGCTGGCCCTGTCCAGTGGGAAACAGCAGCATTGGGCATGCGCCAAGGGACAAAAGGACACCCACTCCAGGAGCAGCCCCTGGGGCGGGGACATGCGACACGCAGACCAGGGACACACTTCCTTTGCTTTCAGAAAGGGACTGCTGCTGTTCGTTTAGAATTTTTTTCCTCTTTTGTCCCTTGGAAGGGATTTCTGGCCACGGCAGTCTTGTGTATTATCTGCAGGGGCTTCTGGACGTGTGTTCTCTTCTGAGCAGTGCGTAAACACTTTGGGGAGCAACCCCCAGGGAGAAATAAATAGTGCTCACATGGTGGTGACCAGGAGGGGGCTCTGCTTCTGATGATGCTTCTGATAATGCGAGGAGAGCTAGCCTCATTTGTAGCTTCTCAGTTTTCCACAGAGAACTCATCTGCTTGGTAGATGAGCATAGAATTTTTGCTTTAGCACAAGGCCCTGAGAGCTGAGTTATTCTTTATCATTTCCTAGCACATGACTATCATTGATCCTTGCAAGCCTGATTCTCAACTTCTCATTATTTATTCTCTTTTATCCCCATACCCCGCCTCCTCTCCTCATAGACAACCCTCTGTTCTGTTTAATGGACATCTCGTCTGCTTGTAATATGCACCTTGAAAGCATGTCGTTTTAATTTATATAAAGGGATGCTGCCCTCCATTCACATTGTTTCTTACCTTTTCCACACAGCACCTTAAAAACTCAGATGTTTTTAAGATCCTTCCATGTTGCAAGGTGTACATCTAATCCTTTGCCCCTAATTGTTGCTGAACTCCAAAGCTTAAATCCCCTTTATTTAGCCCATTTTCTTAAGTTATGTTAGTTTCCCTCCAGCTACCTGGAACATTCCTGGGACTTTCCCCGCACTAGCTAGCTGGGATTCTCTCAGGACACAAAGACTCATTTTAATAGATAGTTAATAGTCATTTGGGAGGTGCAGGCAGATGTTTCATTGTTTAGCTTTTGATTGCTTGCTTAACAAACACGGAGTGTCAGCTCCTGATGACAGGCCCTAAGGGGATGCAGAGGGAGGCAGTGGTCAGGTCAGTGGGGTCCGAGCCAGGTCGATCTGGGTTTGAATCAGAACTGTGATAACCACTGGCTGTATGGCCTCAGCAAAGTGACTCTGCCTCTCTGAACCTCAGTTTCTTCCTCTGTAAAATGAGGAAAATAATAGTACTCATTTTGTAAGGTTGTTGAGAGTGAAATGAGCTGATGCATGACATGCTTTGTGTAATAAAACTCATTTTTAAATGACACCCTGTGGGAGGGGGTGTGAATAAATCAGTGCTTTTATCCCTTCCATGTTCTGCTGAATCTATCTGCCATGTGTATATGTGTTGGCGAGCAGTTTCATGGCTGAGTTGAGACAATGCCTACCCTGTTGAGGGGTCATTTCCCCGTCTATGTGGAGAGACCCTCGTTCTGTTCCCTAGTCAGCCACTCAAACCACCTGTTCCCCAGGGCCTGGGTTCCTCCTCTAACACTGATGTAGCCTCTGGAAATAGTCTGGTGGCAGCAGAAACGCTCATCGTGGCTCTGCACACAATCAGAGGAAAACGCTACAGAAGCTGGTAGTGGGGGTCCTCAAACACCTAGAAAGGCCCCTAGAGGCACTCCAAGATCCCAGGGTCAAGCAGCCTCCTGCCCTGGAGAATCCTTCCTCTGTTGTCATGGCAGCAAGTTTGGGATGGGAGCCTTTTTCCCACTGGGGCACCATGGGGCTCTGATTTCTGGTTGACACAGACTGTAAGGGTAGCCCCAAGTTTCCACTCCAGTGCCCTGGGGCTCCCCACCTGCTTTCAGCATTCCTTCACGTTCTTGCTAGAAAGACCACTGAGCTAAGTGTTGCTCCAGCTGGGTTCAAAGTCCAGCCGTGCTGCATAGTAGCTGTATCCTGGGGTTGTGGTTCATATAGGAGGTGAATGAACCGGAGGCTTGTCCACCAAGTCCCAGAGCAGTTGTGGGAACTGTAGACTCTGCACTGCAATTACATGAGTGATCTCTTTGAAACCTCACAAAACCCTGAGAAGTAGACATTATGCCCATTTTGCAGACCAGGACTCTGAGGCGATAGAGGACAGGGAAGTCTCAGTTTCCCAAATTCTCACTGTCAGTAAAGGGTAGATCAGGGACTCAAACCTGGACCTTTTGGACATGAAATTCAAATATTGAATTTTCATAGCAAGGAAATGAATCCCCCAAGGTGTCATTCTTCTGCTCAGAAAAATGAGATGATAATCAATCACTGCTTCACTTATTGTTCATAACTGTTGTGAAGATCAAGCAACTTAGATTATCTTTTTAAAATATAAAGCTCTGCAGAAATGGATTCTCTGGTCTTTAGCAACTCCTGGCTTGGATCTAAAGCATGAATGTCATTCAAGTAAAGGACTGAGCCGTGCTAATCAGAAGGATGCAGCAAGCTCAGTGGTTAGAGACACAGCTGCTGCCTCCAGACCTCCTTGGAATTCTGGCTGGACTCATTGCCAGCTGGTGACCTTGGGCAAGTTACTTGGCCTCTCTGGCCTCAGTTTACTGACCTGTAAGATGGGAATTATAACAGCACCCCTCTCGTAGGATTGCTATGAGGATTACATGAGTGCATATACAGGCACCCAGTACATGGTATGCTGTATAAATGTTGGCTGTTTATTACCATATAGGACTTAGTTTTTTAAAAAATTACTTCAATAGTCAATGTTGTTTCGCAATAACCTTCTGAAGGGGAGAGTTGGAATTACTACTTCCATTTATAGATGAAGGAAGGAAGTCCCATAGAGGTGAACCAATTTCCCAAAGGTCACAAAGAAAAGGGACCAGAAAAAGGTTTATTTTTCAGGGATGACAGTGACCAGGCCACAGAGCTCCAAAACATAGCAGGTGCAGCAGGCCAATGACAAAGTGTAAATCTGACAAAATGCGACAAAATGACAGTCACAGACAGGCTGGAAAAAAGCAGACTATTGATTTGGTGGCCTCAGGATCCTTCCTGGTGGGCCCCAGCTTCTGGAGCTGTGAGCACTTCCAGGTGGGTGCCGGAGGATGCCATACCTTCTCTGAGCCACGGAACACCTGGCCCCCTTGCAGTGCATTCTCCCCACAGGGCGGGCCCCCAGCAGGTGGCTGATGCCCCGCAGGGGAGCTGGGGAGCTCCAGGGTAGACAAACAGTGTTCTGTAAGTGACTTCTTATACTTTTTGGGAAGTGGGGACCTCCCACCCAGCTTCTGTCCCCACCCCCCTTCATGTGCCATCAGCAAACCTCTGGGGTCTCTGCTCTTTAGCCCCGTCAGGTGTCTGGTTCAAGCCCAGGGTGTGTGTGTGCCAGACACTGACCTGTCGGGGGTATAGCACAGCCGCTGGGGGCTGAGCACTGGGAGTGCAAGACTCCTTGGGTCAAATCTCCGCTTCACCTCTTTCTAGCTGCGCAGATTTGGCCAGTAACCAAAGCTTCCAGTACTGAGCTTTTCCAACTGTAAAATGAGGGTGCTGTTCATACTACATATTTTGTAGGTTCTCGTAAAGATCAGATGGGTTCATACAGGCAGAGCTCCCAGGACACTAGCATCACCACAACTGTTGTTATTTCTTAGCTGCCAATACCAACTCGTTCTCAGATCTTTGGATCTTCCTCAAAGGCCACTTATGCTAGTGGTTCCCAAACTCAGACCTGGTATGAAACAAAGGTCACCAGCCCTGGTGAAAGGAGGAAAACCAGCCATTTACAGACGGGCAAAATATTGCCAACTAGATTTCCTTAAGACGGATTTTCCTTTAGCCTGACATTAGGTCTTTTCTGCTCATTCAGTGTTCAAATAGATCCTTTAAAATGAAACATTGGAAATAGTTGGTGACAGTTTCTTTCCTTCTTTTTTTTTTTTTCTAATTTTTAGTTCCCTTCCTTGGCAGGTAAAAATAACAGCCAAACAACAAAAGTTGACAGCCTGAGGGAGGTCCCTTCAGCTGGGAAGGGAATTTTACCCACTTGAGAAATCTAAATGTCTGGGAGCTAATTGTGTCCAGACAACTTTAGGGATTATCAATTTTTAGTGTGTACAAGAATCTCATGGGGGTATTTTTAAGGCAGATTCTTAAGGCCCATCCCTGGAAATTCTCATTCAGAAGGTTTGGGGTTGTGCCCCGGAATCTGCAGTGTAAAGAGCTTCCTCGGTTGCAGCCAGTCCCCTGGGTTGTTCCGAGAGGAATTCTGCTCTTGAGGGTGGATGAATCTTCAGCATGCCCTGGGCAGTGGGCTTCTGGTGTGGGGGGCTCAGCTCCTGCAGAGGCCTCCCATGCACTATTGGACAGGCTCGGTTAACATGTTCATCTCCCCTGATGCTGACTTAGATCTGACTCCAGTTGCTCCTGATCATTTTGCCTTTTGGAGCCAAACTGCAGAAATAAAATTCCTAAGACAGAGCTTGATCCTTAAAAATTAAAAGCACATTAGGAGGTCATTGCATGAAACTAAAAGTCCAAGTTAGTTTTTATTAGGGGGATAATTCAGAAGTGAATGCCAAATCTCCTCTGCCTTGTGATTTGGGGCCCCCTCAACCAAAATACAATTACTAAGGCATTCAGCCGATAAGTATTTATTGACCATCTACTGCCATGTATGTCAGATAACCCCAAATCCAAGATGGACCTTCAATTTCCACATTCCTCAATACAATGATCAATTCCTCTGACTCCCACACAACATTTTACTGGACTGACTTAAATAAATAACCTGTTAGGAACTAGAAGAAAGGAAACAAAAACCTATGTGGATGTAGATGAAATGGCCAAATGTATAATATTTATTATGATATTTATAATGTCCACGTGTAATATTTAATTCATTCATTGTATTACATACATACTTAAAATCACATATTATATAAAATAATCAATTAATCCATAAGACTATTTTTTTCTGCCACTGATGCATATGTAAAAATAATGAACAAACCAGAAAAGTAAGGAAAGTCTTGTGACTTTAATAAAAGTCATCTAACACAAATACCTTTTGTTGAAGAATGGGAAGAGGAAAAGATACTGTTTGAAGTTGCCTGATGAGTGAAAAGTTTCAAAAGAATTTACTTTAACTATCTTGTTATTCAAAATGATGTAAATTGAGAAACATGATGAGAGATATTGGACAGTGTGGAAGGCATTTTAAGGACTTGGATAGAAGGTGCATTTCTGTTTTCTGAGGAATATTTCCTTGGAAGATCCTTATCTTCTAGTTGGTCATTTATAGTATTTGCCAGGCACCATGTCAGTGCTAGAATATAATAGAAAACAATTTGGATCTTGTACTTCCTTTCAAGGAGGTAGACATGAATCAGTAATCATGCATATGGATATATAATTAGAACCCGAGACAAGAGTTCTAAAGACCGGAACACAGGTCTGTGAGAGTAAATCACAAAGAAACCTGACTAATCTGGGAGGGCTTCCCTGAGGGAGTGACATGTACTCAAGCACTGAAGGGTGAATAGGAGTTAACCAAGTAAAGAGAGGAGAAAAGAACATTCACAGCAGTGAGAACAGCATGTGCAAAGGCCCTGAGGTGGCATTCAAGGATCTGAAAGAAAGGTGTCATGGCTGGAACACAAGGGGAAGTTCAGTGTAAGATGGGGTTGGTGGTACCTGGGGGCCCATGGTATGGCAACTTGTCTTTATTCTGAGAGGAATTCTGTTTTCACAAGCGAAAGGATGACTTAGTCTGATCTGTTTTGGAAAGGCCTCCCTAGCTGCAGCACAGGATTCACATAAGGGTAGGAAACTGGGGAGATTTGACAAGTACTCTAAACTGACCCAGAAAGAGCTTCGTGTACTGACCCAGGCCCCCAGGCCCCACCCTCTTTACAGCATTGACTCCCTGGAAAGGAGGAGGTCAGGGGAACACCAACAAGGGAGATATTCTGTTCTCCAATGAACCCTGCGTGTGGGGCTCTTCCCTGTATGTGTGAATGGTGAGGGCTGGAGGAGGAGGGGGGAGGAGGTAGGGAGAGTTGCCAGCCTACCAGGGTTTAAATCCCAGCTGCTGTGTGAGCTTGAGCAAATTACCATCTCCCTGTACCTCAGTTTCCTCATCTGGAAAATGGGGATAACAATAGCCTCTACCTCATTGGGTTGTCTTGAGAATTTAACAGGTCAGTATACATAGTCTTTGCTTGGAACAGGCATGGCACATAAGAGGTGTTTGAGAAGCACTAGTTAATTTTATTCTGATGGTGATGATGGCGATGATGAAATCTCAGACCTCAACATTTGAGAAAGGATCCTGTTAATCCTTTCCACCTTCTGCCCACTGCTGTGCCTCTTTAAGGCTTTTTCTCAACATCACCTTCCCAGGGAGGCCTCTCTGGTCATCTTATTAAAATTGCGCCCGCACTCCCAAATCTTACCTCCTCCTCCTCTGTTTCATATTTCTCCCTCACACTCAGGACGGTGTGTCACACCATCTAACTGTATCACATATTTGTTTTGTTCATTGTCTATCTCCCTGCATATGTCAGCTGCACCGGGACAGGAACATTTGTTTTATTTACCACTGGTTGCTTAGTGCACTGTATTCCACAGCATCTAGCACACAGCAGGTGCTCAGTAAGTTTTTCTTGGATGAATGAATAGTGACAGGGTCAGTCTAATGCTTCTTGCTCTTATTCAAAACCTGAGCCACTCCCCAGCCCACTCTAACTCATTAAACAGCAAAAGGAAAACAATCCCCAAACCCCTAAAAGGGGCCAGGGAGAGGGACAGGGAAGGTGTTGAGGCAGCAGAGATTGTAGTGTTGGGAAAGAAAGTGAAGGTCTTTTAAAAAACCAGCTCAGCAGTCCAATCTTTTAAACTTAATCACATTAAGACTTGGTCAATATCCACATTGTCTCAGGGCTGGCCGCGGCAGCTGGCGGAGCAGCAGACTTATTCAATATTTAAGAAGACCTGCAATGCAGGTGATGGGTTTGGGCCATGTGCAGAACAAGCAGCAAATGCTCAGGGACAGCCTCTTAGGTGGTAGATTACTTTTAAAAGGAGAGGAACATGAGAAAGAAAAGTCAAAAGCTCTTAGCCTCCCCCTGGCCTTCCTTGATTTCTGGTAACATTGAACCGCACACCCCA
Source organism: Smutsia gigantea (assembly GCA_032199065.1). Taxonomy (NCBI): domain Eukaryota; kingdom Metazoa; phylum Chordata; class Mammalia; order Pholidota; family Manidae; genus Smutsia; species Smutsia gigantea. The sequence continues at coordinate 30,067 of JAVSCE010021972.1, read as the reverse complement.
GTGATTTGCTCTGAATCAGGGCAAGAGAATGATGCCAGCAGTTGGGAAACCGGGAACCAGGAAATTTGATCTCCTGGGTTCCGTTTTTCCAGCATCGCATAAAGCAGTGGTTCTCAGTGTGTGGTCCCCGTATCAGCACAATCAGGGTCAGCTGGAACTTATCTGGACATCCAGAATCTTGGGCTGTGTCCCAAACCTCCTGAATCAGAAACCCTGGAGCTGGGAAGTGGGCGTCAGTCTGCTTGCCTGAGCCCTCCCGGTGACTCTGATGCATGTTCAAGTTCAAGATGCACTGGCAGGAGGAAAGGAAACTGAAGAGGGTGTGGATTGGGGCACATGGTTCTGAGCTGGTGGTTCTCCGCCCTGGCTTCACATTACAATCACCAGGACTTTCAAAAAGTATGACATGGGTACCGCCATGAGGATCTTCCTTAGTGGGTTTGCTTGGGATCCTGGAATTCACATTTTAACTCCTCCACCCCCGCCATGATTCTAGGGTGCAGGCAAGGATGTGACCCTTTGTTCTAAGGCAGCCATCTGCTTACCACTGGCGTGCCTTTAGTGAGGCACCTCACCCCGTGTGTCCTCATTTTCGGCATCTGCAAAGTGGGCCTTCAACCTTCCATCTTACGTGACTTGCAAGGAAAGGATGGTGCTAAAGAGATGCTCTCGTGAAATCTTTGTAGGGGTGTAAGTCCGGGGAGAGGAAATCCCGGGGCAAAATACCTCTAAAAACCGAAATCAGTCAAAGGGAGAAATAAAGTTTAAAACTCGTTTATTGCTTACAAACTGCAGTCCAGGGCCATCTCTCTCCTCTGCTCCTGAAGAAGCAAGCAAACAAGCAAGCCAGCCAGCCCCTCCCTTTAAACTCTCAGGTTCAGACACACCCTCAGTTGCCCAGGTGATTACCCATTGATATGGAGATTAACTTCTTTCTACCCCTGAGGATATGCAAATGCACTAAAGCCAGGTGAGATATTCTGGAAATGTTAGTTTTACCCACAGGGTGTCAGAGTGCTATGCGGACAGCAGGAAACGTGAGGGTCTCTGGGAGGGTCAGGCCTACTGGCAGATCTTGCCCACTTCCTTCTGGTGGCCCAGCTGCCCCTTTCTGTCCATCTTGGAGAACTCAGGCCACAGACCACTCACCATTCATGAATTTAAAAACATACTGAGGCTTCTCTGTTCAGAGAGTACCATAGCGGGGAGGAGAAAGGTTGACACAAGGGGCTGAAGGCAGAAAATGCAAGAGACGGTTATAAATTAAAACTTATAGGCTGTGGTTGCCCACGAGGATTTCCTACTAGAATGGTTTCTAAACGAGCACTATTAGTCACCAAGCATTTAATGTCGGCCAGCACCGTGCTAGGGGCTCTACATGCCTCATTTCATCCAATCCTTCCATCAGCCCTGAAGAGAAGATACAATTATAACCCCCATTTTCCAGGCACGGAAAGTGAAGTGCAGAACTTGCCTAAGGTCCCAGGCTAGCAAGCGTCAGAGCTGGATGGATTTAGCTACTTTATAGCCCTAAGCAAACACAGGTTGGCTTCATAGGAGAGGTAATTATGGAGGAGAGATTCTGGAGGTATTCTAGAAGTGCCGGATGAAGCGGCTGTTGGAGAGAACCACGCATCACCTCCTCCTCCTCTTGCCTCCAAATTCAGACCCTCAACACAGTGCCTCCTGTGGGCTTCAGGTCTGCATTCCTAGGCTTGGTCTTCCACTAGAGGCTTCTATGTCCCCAGGTCCCACAAAGGCTTGTTGGGGACACTTTAGTTCCTTTTCTCGATTTTCACATGGCTCCTGGCCGTGCAAAACCAGACCAAAATCTCCAAAGTAGCTGTAAAGCCTCCACTCATCTTTTAGAGAGAAATGACCTTCAAACTTTCCCTTCTTTCCTCAGGGCCAAGGGAACTCAATCTTCACTTGTTCTCAGCTTTGAAAGGTGAGGATATTCATACTCCCTCAAATCAGCCCTCATCAGTGACCTGTTTTATTGCAGGAACTGAGCTGGCAGCTGGGCCCGAGTGGACCCACTCACACCTACCCCCTGGCTCGCTGCAAGTCTTTTCCCTCTGAGCATGCTCTGCAGACACTAGAGGCTGAAAATATTCTTAGAAACCAATTTGTTACCAGCCCTGGTTCATTATCTGATCAGACTCCAGAAAGGCTGTGTGCTAGATGATTCCTGTAAGTTTTCCATCCCTGGTGAATCCCCAAGCCAATACGTTCACTTTTGGCTGGCTTCCATTCTTCCGCTTCACCTCATTGTGCCCCAGAAAGGTGGTGGTAGAGGAAGAGAATTTGAAATGCACCTTTGGTTTCTTGTGGGAGAAGTTGGCCAGGAAACAAGCCATAATGACAAGGCTCTGTAGATGCTTTGCTCCACCCAGATTGCCTCTTTGCGTCAATTATCTCATTATCTGCCCCTTGTACCTGCCACAGTCTGAAAAATGAAATAGAAAACAGACCAAACTCTTAAGCATTTGTTCTACTTAATGGTCCTCATTGTAAGAGGGGAAGTGGGCAGGTAGGAGCATTTGCTGATTAGTATTACATATATATAAAATATATTGTAATAACAATGGAATATACATAAGGTATATATCATTACATGTTATGTATATAATATTCTATTTTGTGTGTGTGTGTGTGTATATATATATATGGAGAGAGAGAGAGAAAGTGAGAGAGGGAGAGAGGGAGAGAGTTGATTCTCATTATTTGCAGTAGTTATGTTTTATAAACTCACCATCATTACTGAATTAGTAAATACTGAGTCATCAGTCCTAGAGGCAATACAGGGTTAGATTCCTTTGAGCCTCTGGTCATACTATATTGACAAACCCATATCCTTGTTTTACGTGTGTTTCTGTTTAAAGACATCTGATTTAGTATATGTCTTAGTCTGTTCAAGCTACTATACCAAACTACCTTAAACTGGGTGGTTTATAAACAACAGACATTTATTTCTTACACTGCTAGAGGCTGGAAGCCTGAGATCAGGGTGCTGACATGGTGGGGCTCTGGTGAGGGCTCTCTTCTGAGTTCCAGACTGCTGACTTCTCATCGTGTCCATATGTGGCAGATAGAAGATGCGAACTCTGGTGTCACTCTGATAAGGGTGCCAAGCCCATCATGAGGGTCCCACTCACATGACCTCATCTAATCCTGATCAAACGCCCCACCTGCTGATACCATCATATTGTGGGGGTAGAATTTCAACATAGGAATTTGGGGGGGACACAAACATTCCATCCATAACAATATATATTGTTGATCGATTGACATTGAACTCATGGCAAACAGCACCCTACCTCATGCTGTAATGAGCTTATCAAATATATTTTCTCTATAAGGCATATCACAATTTTCTCGCCCTTAAGAACACCAGAAAGCCCTTTCGCACTATGCTCAGGGGCCATTCAGAGCAGTGAAATCGCCTACAAAAATGCAGAGGCCATGGCACTAAACGACCTCAAAAAAGAGACTTATTTCCATATGAAAGCTGAAAGGAGAAGGCAGGATGTCACCTGCTGGATTTCAGCTGGTCACACTCATGTGGGGCAACTGGACTTTTTCTGGCTGCTCTGTGTGTGCCTGCCAATGACAGTGGAAGTGCTGTGAGCATTGCTTTTGGGGTTATAAATACATTTTAGTGAGTAGGCAAATCCCAAATATGGAATCCTCAAACAATGAGAATCAACTCTTGTGTGTCTGTGTGTATCAGTCAGGATTACAGTGGCTGTAAACTAGCTCCCACTAATTCAAGTAATACAAAGAGACTTTTATTGGCTCATGTGATCAAAGAGTGCACAAATAGGCTGAGGCACGACTGTATCCGGTGGCCCAGAATAGCATTAGGACTGAGTTCTGATCATCTTGGTTCTGCTTTCTTTCGGGTCGGCTTCGCTATCTGGCAGGCTTTTTCCAGCTGATAGAACCTCACCAATATACTTGGAATTCAGAATCTCAGGGCTTAGCGTACCATGATTCACAGAAATCATCCTCCACTGGGCTAAAATTTCCAGTGGAATAAGGAGTGGACTTCTGTTCTTTCTCCTCCTGCTACCTCCCTAAAGACTCCAAGTTTCTTTAGGGAACCACCCTTTCCAAGTCTCAGCCCATACTGTGCTGATGGGGCCGATCTCAACTCTGTTGTGCCACATTCACGAACTTTCCATTGGCCAAAGAAAGTCACCTGCTAAGCCCAGAGTTAGTGTGGAAGAGACTGTACAATGTAGAAGCCAAGCTCGCCGAGGGACATCAACTTAACAGTCCACCATGCTGGCCAGTACAAACAGAATCATGGCCTGTGTTCCACATTTCTGTTGTTGGCTTCATATACTTTAGAAAGCTCATGTGAGTTCCTAGAAAGCTGGATGTCGAAAGGGTGTGTGTGTCCATGTCTGCCCCTAATGCAATACAAATGCCTCACCTATGAGAGTGAGTAGTTTTGAGACGCCAGACCAGCTTTAGCTGTCATTTTGATGTGATGTCTCTCCAGAAGGTCTTAAAGTCAGTGGATGGATGGTGACTTTATTTGATGTAGCTTGGAAGTATCATGCATGCATGTGTGTGTATGTATATAGCATATGTGTGGTATATGTAAAAATGGACTCTGACATCTGGGGTTTGAATACTGCCTTTGCCATTTGTTTAGCTGGTGACTTGGGCCAATACCTAACCTGTCCCTGCCTCAGTTTCCTGGTATAAACTGGGGCTAATGATTGAGTTGGGAATTAAATTACATAACACTATGCTAAGTACCAACATATGTAAAGCACTTAGCACTGTGCCTGGAACACGGTGAATGCACTCTAGTTATTAGGGTTCAATGAAGAAGAACAGGGAGGAGGTAGACAATGGATAGGGGAGATTTAGAGTCAAATTGCACTTAACTCCCAACCTACTACTTAGTTGCCCTGATTCAGTCTTGGGGAAAGCCAGTTAACCTTTATTAACCTCAATTTTTCTATTTGTGAAATGGACTCAGTGGTATCTCTTTGTGTTACATGAGGCAATGTATTTAAATCACCTAGTGTGGACCGTGGTACACAGTAGATGACAAATGCTGGTACAGCTGTTATTATCAGTCTTTATATCCTGGAGGTATGACAAGGGTAACCACTCCTCTTTATTTAGTCCTAACCCTCTGCCGGGCACTGTTCTAAGCATTAACTCATCAAGTCCTTCAAAGTCCCTATTACCTCTATTATTATCATCTCTTGTTTTTCATATGAGTGCACAGAGAGGTTAAGCAACTGTCCTAACATCATACAGCTAGAAAGAGGCCGAGCTGGGATTGGAACCCTGGCTCTCAGCGCCTCCCACCCCTGCACTCCTCTGCCCCTAGTGGTGGGCTCTTAACCCTGCCTGTAGGTGACTGAGAAGACCAAGGCTTTGTCCATTGCAGAGTGCCCATCTGTCCTTGATGTTCTGATGCCTGTTTCCATGGGGACCCAGGGAGAGGGACAGGAACCCTGTGGTTCATTCATGTTCTCCAGCCAACACTGGCCAGATTAATTTTTCTATTCCCTTCCTCCACCCGGCGCCAGGAGGGCCTGGGCAGGAGGGGGGAACAGAATGCAGGGAAGTCTTCAAGATCTATTATTCATGGAACTAAGAAGCTTTTCATTCCTTCACTGAAGTGGTCTCAGATTTCTTAGAATCCATATCCCAGGGAGGTGGCCATGGCTGGACTGTGTGAGGCAAGAAGCACCCTTCCTGGCCAGAGGCTCTGTACCCATGCTATTTTGCGGGCTGGGGTTTCTGGACGGGTACCGGGATAACTCTAGTGAGGGTCTGCCCTGTGCCAGCACTGGGGAGGATTCTCTTTATGACTCTTTTCCACTCCAACCTCTCTACCACCCTATAAAGTAGGTCTGTTATGGCCCCCATTTTACAGAAGAGGAAATGGAGGCTCTGAGAAGTCATTTGCATCATTTGCCCAGGCTCATCCAGCTTGAGTCTAGCTGGGGTTGAACCCAGGTGCATGTGACTCCAAAGCCTGAGTTCTTGATTGAAAATTCTCTCATGAAATTTGTACTGTGTGTGAAAATGAGGGTCGTGTGTGTGTGTGTACTGTCGCAAGGCAAAAAGACAAGTAGAGCCTTTCCTGGGGCCCTAATTGCCTCTTTTTCATAAAGATGAAGCAGAAATGTACATTTTCCCAGGGAAGAGCTCTTTCTATCTTATAATCAGAGACTGGCTCTGCCTGCTTGATAAGAGAGTTGGGCCAAATTAGGGAGTCAGTGTGAGGAGTTCTGCCCACATATAGAGGGGAGAGCCTGTGAGCTTGAGACATTCCTCTCCAAATGCAGGAAAATGCCATTTCAGAGAGCATATTGCCCTCTTCACACCAGCCCAAAATTAGTTTTGCTGTTTGTGTTTGGTTGCCCCCAGTCACAGGGAGCCCACTACCTTTCAAAGTATCGTGTCCCCTTTTGATACCTCTGACAGTTAGAAAGCCATTCTCCATCTTAAGCCAGGCTCTCCATTCCTGCACCTTTTACTTGTTGATGTCAGGCCTGGCCAGGCGGGTGTGTTATAAGAGTGGTTGTCTGGTGTAGGGGTCAAAGGTGTTGGTAATAAAAGGAGACACACCCACGTTTATAACTTCACTGGCTCCACCATTCCTGACTGGTGACCTTGGGCAAGTTAATGCACCCCTCCGAGTCTCAGGAATAAGAATAACTGCAGAGCCTACCACCTAGAATGTGTTAAAGATGAAGTGGTACATGGAAATCGCCCATCTGAAGGCTGGTGCTGTTCATCTTTATGCTCTCTTAGCTTTGCTAAGGACAGACCCTCAGAGCCGCTTAGTGTGCTGGCCAAGAGCACAGACTCTGGAGCCATGCTGCTGGGATTCCACAGTTACTAGCTATGTGACTTGAGAGAAGTTACCTAACATCTCTGTGCTCCAGGTGCCCTACCTGTGAAAGAGAAATAATCATCATCAATGGGTCATTGTGAGGGTTAGGTGAGATAAGTACCCAGAACAGTGCCTGGCACATAGCACTCAAAACCTGGTTGCACACTCAAAGGAGTAAATGAGGAGAGTTTCATGAAGAACTATTCACAGACATAAGCAAACCAGCATGTCAAGAGGAAACCCAGATGCTGAAGCACCCCAGCATCCAGTAGAGGGAGCCATCACCAACAGACGCCGCAGCCAGCCCATGGGGACCAGCAGGAGGGGCCCGGGAGACGAATACCCCAGCCTCTCTCTTTTCCTTCCCTCCAATCTTTTGCTGGTGCCTCATATGAGCTAGAGGGCAAGGGAGTCGTTGATACCATCCACACAAGTCAGCTTCCCAGGGCTCAGAGCAGGGTGGATGGATCTGGAGGAGTGAATAGAAAATAACCAGCAAAGCTTTTTTTTTTCTTTGCTTACTAATTTTAATCAGAATAGAAGTAAAAACACAAGATTTGAGGTCAAACAGATACAGGTCAGCAAAGCTATTTTTATTAGGTTAGACCATACAAGGCTGCCACTCTGCAACCCTCTCTGCCACATAAAAATAGAAAAGTAATGTGTTAACCAAATATTATATGATTTGCATCGATAATCAATAGAGCAGGGTGGTCAGAAGGCTCATTTATACAAGACCCAGTCTTAGTCCTTGGATATTCTGCCTGGTACCAGTGGGACCTTGACAAACCTGGGCCTCCGTTTCCTCATCTGTAAATGGGAATACTAGTCTCTCGTCTGTGATATGTAAAATGCTCCTTAGTTGGCGGGTTGGGGCTGCTGCCGTTTTAAAGGCATAAATGCTCTCTCTGCTCTGAGTACTTCACCCCTGAGGCAGAGGAGGTCAGGATGGCACATGTGGTCTCTGCGGCATGATGAGATTTAGGGCTACAGATAAGTCAGTTCCAGGTGAGTTTTAATCAGAATGAGTTTCATTGCAATGGCCCTGAGTGGCAGCCACCGGCCATTAAGCTGAATGACTTGTTTTACTATGCAGACCTATCTAATCACATTTTCTCCTGTGTGGGGCCTCATGTGTCTGTGCATGTGTGTGCAAATGTAGAAATCAATCCGGAGCTTTTTCTTTTCCTTGCTCACTGCAATGTAGTTGGAGCAGAAATAAGCTCAGTTAACAATACAACAAAGGCAAGTGTCCACTTTTTCAAGGACTTGGGTAATTTGCTGGACTCTAAGGGAGCCCTGAAGAGTGTTCTGTTAACAGTGCCTGCCTTTGCGTTTCATAGTTCAGTATTTGCCTTTGTAGACTCAGGGCTCAGAGAGATTCATAACCCAGGGGAGGAAAGACAAGTTTAGGGTACCCCTGTCCAGTAAGAAACATTATGCCTGGGAAAATCAATTCTGAATGCTCTGCCCTGCCTTCAGTGTGTGTCATGTGTTTATCTCTGTGGACTGATTTCAAATGCATACCCCTCTGTGACTTATTGGTTGTGTGTCCTGGAACGAATTATTTTACTTCTCTGGGTTTCAGTTTCCTGGTCTGTAAAACTGGTTAATAAAATATCCTCTTTTCTAGGATCTTGAAGATTAAATGAGATGTTGGATGTGAAATACTCAGTGCAGTCCTGGCCCACAGTAAGCACAGATAGTATGGGCTAGATTGTGCTGCAATACCAAACAGTCCCTAAAGCTTCAGTGGCTGAAATAAAAGATTTGTTTCTCACTCATGCCACCTGAATATGGTGGGTTGGCAGGGCATGTGTAGCTCCAGGCCAGAAGGGGTTCTCAGCTCCAGGCAAGTTCACTCTGGATTCGATGAGACTGATATATGACAACAGAATGTTGTGGGATTAAAAGGGTTTATACCAACCTTTATTCTCATGGTGGCAGGTTGAGTGCTAGAATCACATCTACCTCTGGGAAGTCTGCATGCAGCAAGCCCATCTCCATCTCTGCCTCTGCTCCAGCCTCTGCCTCAGCTGCAGGCTCTGCCTTTGCCTCCAGCCACTGCTCTACCCCAAGCACTGGGTGGAGCTCTTTATATAGCAACACAGGCAATATTGGCTTATCGCCAAGGGGTGTGTAAGCATTAGTCTATGCAGAAGGCTGATTATACCACCAAGTAGATTAGGGTCAGGTGAGGATCCTGGCCATAGGAACTTCCATTTTCCCTACTGTGTGTCTGCCCTGCATTTGTTCTCACACAGGGACCCACCCTGAGTGGGACTCCATCTTCATGAACCCATGATTGTCAAGACAGGAAAAGGGGAATGTGCTAAAGTATGCCCTGACTTCAGAGTTTCCACCTGGAAACTTCTGTTGGCCACAACAGGTCATGCGGCCACTCCCAGCTTCCCAAGGAGAGGGAAGGGCAATCCTATCACATAGGGGAAAGCCTGAACCATTTCCTTTTAGCGCTGAGGCTGGGCTCCCATCTCGTTAGGAAAACATAACTGTGATGATGAGTATTCATAGCAACATAAACTTTTTGAGATGGGTCCTGTTATCGTTCCCACTCTGCAGAGGAGGAAACTGAGGCTCAGGAGGGTGAATACATTTCTCAGGCTCATAAATGGCAGAATGGACTTGGCCCCCAAACCCATACCCTAGTCACACAGCTGAACTGCCTGCTAAGAGCATGTGGTCTTTGCCTCTGATCTTTAAATGGAAGCAGGGCTTGTCTGGGTAGAGAGTGTTGGAGACACTGTACCCTATCATTGTTGGCCCACAGAAGTGGGCTCATCCTTAAGGCCCACTCTCTCTTTTCAGGCCTGTTTTCCCCTCCTCCTTGCCCTCCAATCACCCTGACTCCAATCCCATGAATTTCTCCATTCCTTAAACACTCCCCATCCATCGAAGCCTCTGAGATTTTGCTCACTCAGTCAGTCCCCCATCCTTTCCTTCCTTCTTTATGTCTTGCATACTTTGGCTTATACTTTAAGGCCCAGCCCCAATTTCCCTCCTCTGGAAAGACCCTCCCCACCCCCCACACCCAGGCAGAACCAATCCCATAATCTGTTCCCATGGAATTTTGTACATTAACAAATCTAAACCTTTCCAGACACACACACAAACAACATTTTCAGAGGAAGGGAGAAATTAGTCTTTGTTTTTAATTAATGCTAGCTCTTGCATCCTGACTTTTAATAGCACCACCTCATTTGTCTTATTAAGTACTTAGTTTTGCTTTTAATTAGTGCTGTTTATTGTCACTAAATTTTAATTGTCAGTGTGGGTCTCAGCAGGCCTTGGTGAGGATGCTTTACAAATGTTTCCTGTCCTCCTGCAAGGCCTGAGCTTGGGTGGCAATACCTCTGAAGCCAGGGAGGGTGGTTGAAGGCTGATACATTTCTCCCCAGGCCTCAGCTAATTCTGGCTGCCTTTGACATCCCTGTTTGCTCCAAGGTGGCTGGTCTATGAAGACACATAGAGAGAGCTAGGAGGATTGGGATGGCAAAAATTCAATTCAGACTTGACTTGAGGAGGGAAAAAGAAAGAACACACTGGATCATGGTAGCCAAAAAGGCCCAGATAGATTCAGGCATGGCTGGATCCAGCATTATGCAGCACCATCAGGTGTCAGTCTCTCTCCATCTCTCGGCATTACTTTTGTCCTTTGGCAGTCCTTCCCCATGTGGTGGCACCAGTGACCAGTGACAGCAGCTGGCTTCTGTTTTACCAGTTTAACAATCCCAGTTGAAAGAAAATGCCTCTTTCCACATAGCTCCAGCAACAGTCTTAGGGCAGGCACTCATTGGTCCAGATTATGTCATGTGCTATCCCTGAACCAATCCTGTTAGCCCATGGGGTGTAACACACTAATTGGCCAGCAATGGCCTATGGCTTACCTTGAGGGACCAGTTTGGGTGAGTCCCACCTGAGTCACCCAGATTGATCCTGAGAGAAAAATGGTTTCCCCAAAGCAAAATTGGGGTGCTGATACCCAAAAAAGGGGAGATACATGCCAGACAATCAAGAAAGCAAACTCTATTCCAGGTATCCACTGCAGTGTCTCACTCAGGCCTAAACAAACACCTGAAATTTAGACCTTTGTTCTCCAGCCCCATCCTCAATAGCATTAGTAGTAATTCCCTTCCCTAATACATATCTTCTTCAACTTCGATGGGATTACATCCCAATAAACCCATTGTAAATTGAAAATATTGTAAGATGAAAAGGCATTCAATACAACTAACCTACAAAACAGTATAGCCTACCTGAAACGTGCTCAGAACACTTACGTGAGCCTATAGTTGGGTAACAGCATGTAACACAAAGCCTGTTTTATAATAAAGTTTTGCACAGCTCATGCAATTATTGAATACTGTACTAAAAGTAAAACAGATTGATTTTCTGTGTATCAATTTTTGACACTCGCTGTTGCATGGCGGACTGGGGGCTACAGTTCACTGCCTTGCCTGGCATCACAGGAGAGGGTCATACCACATATTGCTAGCCCAAGAAAAGATCCAAATTCAAAATTCAAAGCACAGTTTCTACTGAATGCATGTCACTTTTGCACCATTGTAAAGTCAAATTGTAAGTCAAACCTTCATAAGTCAAGGACTATCTGTACTTGTACTTGAAAAGCATTTTAGATTTTAAGGTCCCTGTGCATCTGTTAACTCATCAGCTCTTTCCAACAACTCTGCAAGGTAGGCATGACAAAGATAGGAGTTTTTACATCCTCATTTTACACATGCAAAAACTGAAGGCCAGATGGCTAAGTGACTTACCAGAGTCAGAGAAAATGAAGTGAATAGGGGATCTACAGTTGGATCCCAGGATTCCGAGTCCAGGGCCAGCAATTGTCCTACAATAATGGGCTGCTCTATTAATCAACTTTTGCTGCATAACAAAGCACCCCACAGATTACTGGCTTAGAACAACCACTTATTTATCTCACAGTTGTGTAGGTCAGCAGTTGGGTTGAGTTCAGCTGGGTGGTTCTTCTGGTCTAGGCCAGACTCAGATGACCTTGTCTGGGCTTGTTAATGCCTGTGGTCAGTTTGGATGTTGGCTGGGACTGACTGATTTATGATGGGGTGACTGCAGCAGCTTGGACAACTGTGGCCCCCATAGCGTGCTCTCTGCCCCCCTGCTGAAGTTGCAAAGCAGTGGCAATGGGCTCTGTGCCTTCCTTAAAACCCTGTAAAATGGGGACTGTCCCATGGGATTCTTTGAAGGTTTATGCCAAGAATTGGCTGTTATTGCTCTATGGTGATGGAAGAACCATGTGGAGGTGACAGTTTGCTTTGTTTCAAGAGCAGGAGAATGAAGGTGCCTTCGTCTCAAGCATGTCTCAGGCCTGTCTCTGCCCTTGTCTTGGGCACCAACCAGCTCAGTGTGGAAGGAGCCAAGGCCCTGCCATTCCAGCTTGGTTAGGTTCAGGGAAAGCTGGAGATGTCCCAGCTAGCTTTAGGAACTAAGAGAAGCAAACAGCAGCCTGCACCCTCTGGGTGTAGCTGGATGGTAAGGGGTGCTGGGTTCTGAGAGGGGAGGCTGGAACAGCAAGGTGGTGAGGCAAGCAGAGAGCCACTCAGTTCCCTCAAGGTTGGTGGGCAAGGCAAGAAAGAGACCACCACCCTTCTCTCCTCTGGCCCAGTGTCCTTGCCTCGGCAAGGGTTTACAGGAACCCTAAGAACCTGGCAAATAGTCAAAGATGGACGCATGGTTGAGACAGGATAGAACATATTCATCTCACTTCTCACAACACTTCATGGCTCACGCATCACTCAGAGTGGAAGCCTAAATGGTCCTCATAATCTGATACCCCCACACCCCAACTGCTGCTCTTCAGCTCCCACCCATCTCCCCCTTGCTCACTCCACTCCAGTCACTCTACCCTTCCTGCCATTTCTCTGACTTACCAAGCACCTGCCTGCCCCAGAGCCTTTGTACTTGCTTTTCCCTCTGCCTGGGTTGCTCTGCCTCAGGTGTGGACATGGCTCAGTCCATTACCACCTCCAAGTCTTTGCTCCAATATCATCTCTCAGTGAGACCTCCTCCAACCACCTATTTAAGATCAAATTCCCTCTCAATCACCAATCCCCCTTCCCGGTTGTATTTTTCTCTAAATGCTCATCCCCAGCTGACACATTTTACATTTGCCTTTCTGTTGGGTTATTGTCTGTCTTGCCCACCAGAAGATAAGCTCTATGAGGGCAATGATTTTCCTCTTTTGGTTTGTCTGTTTTCATGCTGTTTCCCCAGTACCTGGAACAGTGTCTGGCACATAGTAATAGATGTTCTGTAAATATTTTTTGATTCTTCTTATTTCTCAAGAGAAGTCAGCAGACTGTATTTTTAATTAAATTCTAGGGCTTTAAAAATACTGGCTTGATTTCAAGGATTTTAAAAGATACTGCATATGGATCAAAGACTTGAATGTAAGTCATGAAACCATAAAACTCTTAGAAAAAAACATAGGCAAAAATCTCCTGGACATAAACATGAGCAACTTCTTCATGAACATATCTCCCCGGGCAAGGGAAACAAAAGCAAAAATGAACAAGTGGGACTATATCAAGCTGAAAAGCTTCTGTACAGCAAAGGACACCATCAGAAGAACAAAAAGACATCCTACAGTATGGGAGAATATATTCATAAAAAACGTATCTGATAAAGGGTTGACATCCAAAATATATAAAGAACTCATGCACCTTAACAAACAGAAAGCAAATAATCCAATTAAGAAATGGGCAGAGGACATGAATAGACACTTCTCCAAAGAAGAAATTCAGATGGCCAACAGGCACATGAAAAGATGCTCCACATCGCTAATCATCAGAGAAATGCAGATTAAAACCACAATGAGATATCACCTCACACCAGTGAGGATGGCCAACATCCAAAACACAAACAACAACAAATGTTGGCGAGGATGTGGAGAAAAGGGAACCCTCCTACACTGCTGGTGGGACTGCAAATTAGTTCAACCATTGTGGAAAGCAGTATGGAGGTTCCTCAAAAACCTCAAAATAGAAATACCATTTGACCCAGGAATTCCACTCCTAGGAATTTACCCTAAGAATGCAGCAGCCCAATTTGAAAAGGACAGATGCACCCCTATGTTTATTGCAGCACTATTTACAATAGCCAAGAAATGGAAGCAACCTAAGTGTCCATCAGTAGATGAATGGATAAAGAAGATGTGGTACATATACACAATGGAATATTATTCAGCCATAAGAAGAAAACAAATCCTACCATTTGCAACAACATGGATGGAGCTAGAGGGTATTATGCTCAGTGAAATAAGCCAAGCCGAAAAAGACAAGTATCAAATGATTTCACTCATATGTGGAGTATAAGAACAAGAAAAAATACTGAAGGAACAAAACAGCAGCAGACTCACAGAACCCAAGAACGGACTAATAGTTACCAAAGGGAAAGGGACTGGGGAAAATGGGCGGGAAGGGAGGGATAAGAGGGAAAAAGGGGCATTACGATTAGCAGATGTAATGTTGGGGGGGCACGGGGAGGGCAGTACAACTCAGAGAAGACAAGTAGTGATTCTATAGCATCTCACTACGCTGATGGACAGTGACTGTAATGGGGTTGGTGGGGGGGACCTGATGAAGGGGTAGTTTAATAATCGTAATATTGCACATGTAATTGTAAATTAATGATAATAAAATAAATTATATTAAAAAAAAAAGATACTGCATGGGCCAAACAAAACATATGTTCAGCCAGGATCCTGTTCATGGAGCCCACCCCCTGACCCATGACATCACCTCCATTTAAGGCCCTTAGTATAAATTGCATTTCATCCCAGCAGATAGTTTGAGTGAGTTTTTCCAGGTTCCTAAGTGAGCAGTGATAGGGGAGGGGCAGGAGAAGAAGCAGAGAGATGGCACTGACTGGGCACTGTCCAAGCTCATGGCTGCAGGTTCCCTTATGAAGCATCTGAGTTAATTCCAAGACCCTGGGGCTGAGAGGCTGACCGTGGCCTTGAAGTCCATGCAGACAGGTGCAGCTCACACCGGTTCCTACAGTGCCCTGGAGTGACTTGTACAGCCCCTGTCAGCCCAGCCCGGCCCTACGCAGTCATGCTTAGACACCTGCTGTAGCTCTGAAGCTAAATGGGCTTTAAGAGCTGTTTTTTCAGTTCAACTTAAACTAGTAGAAGACCTTGCAGATTCTAGGGGATGAAGGCACAATCCCTTAGCAAACAACACTAACAGAAGCCAGGGGAGAGGTAGGCAGAACAAAATGCAAAGAGGAAGAAAGGCAGGGCTCTAGGATCTGGCTTTTCTGGGCTTGGGACAGGGTTTTGGTGGCAGTTTAAGACGCAGGTAGCATTAAGGATTAGCACCAAGCTGTGGAGGCAGGTAGACCTGGAACAAGGCCCAGCTCTGCCATTTACCTGCAGATTTATTTACTGAGTGCGCACTGCACCCACTGGGCTCTGTGACTTGTGTGAAAATTTATTGAGCACTTACTATATATCATACTTAGGACTGGTTGCAAAGTGAAAACACAGGGCCCTTTGTTCAAGTATCATTAATGATTTCAAGATAATGATAGCACAGCATTAAGCCAAGTGTAGGGCCCTTCTAAGCATGGGGTCTTTCTATGCCTGGGGCCCTGGGCTACCGCCTAGGTCACAGGCCCATGAAGTTGGCTCTGCACACACCGGAGGTGCAACTGTTGAATAAATACAGACCTGGACTCTACTCTCATGGATCTTACAGAATAGGTAGAGAGACAAACAGCAAATGAAATAATAATAACAACTGCAAGTCATGATAAGTATTTTAAAGGAAAAATAGGATGTAGTGAGAGTAAAAACAGGATGGGTCAAAGGAAGTAACTCAGAGTAGTCAGGGAAGGCTTCCTGGAGGAGGTGACATTTGAGCGGAGACCAGCAGAACATGAAAAGAAATCAGACATGTGACAGTGAGAGGAAGATGCTGTCAAGGCAGAGGGAAGAGCAGAGGCAAAAGTTTGGTGACTAGGAAAGCCACTGTGACTGGAGCAAGGCTGGAGATACAGGGAGAGTAGCAGACAGAGGGTCATGATAGTTCTTTGAGGACACAGAGGGGTTTAACTCTTATGTGCAACAGACAGCCATTGAAGCACTTTATTATTTTTAAATTGTATTTAAAAAATGTTCAATAGCAGGAGACTCATAGACACTGAGAAGTGACTGGTGGTTACCAAGTGACTGGTGGTTGGGGTGGGTGAGTGGGTAGGGTGAGGGGGATAAAAGGGCACAAAAATTCTCAATCATAATATAAGTTGGTCACGGGGATAGTAGTGCAACATGGGGAATATAACCAATGATTCTGTAACATCTTCCTATGTTAACAGATGGTCACTGCACTAGTGGAGGTGAGGATTTAATAATATGGGTAACTGTTGAACCACTGTGTTGTATACTTTAGACCAATATAAGATTGTATATCAACTATACTTCAATAAAAAAAGAGTTTGTTTATTTTTGAGCAACTAACATGATACCTGGCTGTCAATACAAAGGGGTATATTGTGAAAATTCTCCTTCCTTGCTCAGTCTCAGCCACCCAGGCCCCTCCCCAGAGGCAAGCGATGTTACCAGCTTCTTGTGTATTCTTTGCAGAGATACGTTATGCATACACGGCATAAAGTCTGTTATCACTCCGACCCCCAGCCCCCGTTGCATCTCCACCCCCAGCCGGGTCAGCCTGTGGCCGCATGACCTCCGTCCTCCGAGCCTCCTCAAGCTATTGCAGTGGCTCCATCGCTCATGCATTTCCCTCTTCTGGGCTAGGCCAGGTTGACCAGAGGTGCTGGGAGCTCTGAGAGCCCTGGGTGGCAAAGCAGAGATCACGAGTGCTGTCCAGGGTGGCTTCTGGCCCAGAGGGTTGGAGCTGCATTGTTTCCATGGGGCCATCAGCCAGTGATTTTGGACTTTGCAGGTGGAATTTTAACAGGAAATGAACTCCCGGTGTGCATGACTGAATGCGGGAGAAGGTGGGTAGCCAGGTTCCTCCTTGAGGGCAACAGAATTTTTTGATCAGAGTTCCTGGGAGGAGGCTGTGGACCCTTGCCTCAGCCCTCCCTGCCCCTGGGATCCCCCAAAGGGCAGTGTTTCATCTCAACTGGAAAGCAGGAGGCCAGACATTTAAATGACTGCTCTCCAGGCAGACCAGGGGCAGCTGAGGAAGCTGATTACCAGGGACTGAGGCTCTTGGCACTCGTGGGCAGGGGTTCCAAGGGGGACCCAGGGCTCCTCACTCAGCTCTGGGCACAGGTGATAATGCGACATTAAGGTTTTTGGCAGATTTTCTTTGCACTAGAAGCCATCTCTCCTTTCTCTCTGTTTTCAAAGTGGTAACAATGAAATGGTGATAATAATCTGGGAAGATTATGTTAACCACAGGGAAAAGCAATACTTTACTGTAAAGGGGCTTCCCTCCCTGATATCCAGCCATCGGTCTCCTCTCCTCCAGCTTCACCCACCTGAAGATTTAATCATTCTTCAGGCTGTAGCGTAGGAAAGATTTCTCTCCCTGTTCACCTCCCAACTTCTCATCTGTCCAGCTTCCCAGAAAACAAGGCTGTGTTGTAACAAGACCTTCAGGAAAATTAAGACTCACTGGACACAGTGATCCACCTTCCAAAGCTGTTTTGTTTTTTTTTTAATAAATTAAGTGTAATCTCCATGGTCTCTTTCCCCTTACTTTTTGGCTAGACCTAGGGGAGGTGGGAGAAGGGGAGGTTCAGAGAGGAGATAAGCCTGGATAAATTCACCTGGACTTAGTGTTGATGGAGAAACTCATTCACGTACTCGACAAATATGTATTAAGTGCCTTCTCCATGCCAGATGCTGTGCTAGGTGTTGGAGATTAAGCAGAGAACAAACAGAAGTCCTCCAAGAAGCCTACATCTTAGCAGGGAGATGCAAACTCTAGGCAAATAAATATAAGACATGATAAATTTGGGAAGGGATAAGAGCTGTGAAGAAATCAGAGTAAAGGGAACCGGAATGGAGGAGATGGAGAGGGAGGTGTTTTAAATTGAGCAATCAGGGAGGGCTCTTTGAGGAGGTGACAATAGCCCTAAACAAAGGAGGCGAGTGAACCAAGCAAATATTTGCAGGCAGAGTTCCAGGCAGAGGGAGGAGCAAGTGGGAGGGAGTCTGGGGTATGGGGGGCTGAGTAGGGGGCAGATGGAGAAGTGAGAGAGAAGGAGGTCACAAGAAGTCAAAGTCCTGCTAAGGAGTTTAGATTTTATTCTAGGAACAATAGGAAGCCCTTGAAGACTTCTGAGCAAAAGAGTGAGTGACACAAGCTGATTTACTTTATTCGGAGTGAAGGGAAGGACATAAAGGGCACTGATCTGAAGTGTTTAGCTTGGTGGCTTTTGCAGATGTGTACCCCCATTCCCGCTCAAGGCACAGAGCACTCTCGCCTGACAGAGGCCCCCTCCTGCCTCTCCAAAGTTAGCACTGGATTTGCTCTGATTTCCGTCACCATCAAATAGCTCTGTTCTTTCATGTCAATACCATCAAAAAACATAATCTCTTTTGTTCTTGGCTTCTTTCACTAGACGTGATGTCTGTGAGATTCATCTACTTTGTTGTTTACATCAGGAGTTTGTCCTTCTGACCAGTAGACAGAATACAGACCACGATTTGTTTGTGAATCGGAATAGACCACAATTTATTTATCTACTCTCTTTTGATGGGCATTTGGATTGTTTCTAGTTTTTAGTTATTATGAGTAAAGATGCTATGAATGTTCTCGCACATGTCTTAGGGCATGAACACTTTTCCCTTGGGTGTATACCTAAGAGGGAAACTCTTGAGCCATATGACAGATGAATGTTTACCTTTAATAGACCAGCCAAACAGCTTTCCAAAGTGGCAGTATCATTTTTCCCAACTTTGAGATATAACCCACATATCATACAATTCACCCATTTAAATGGATGATACAGTGGCTTTTAGTATGTTCACAGTTGGGCAACCATCACCACAGTCAATCGTAGGACATTCTCATCACCCCTCAACAAAACCCCGAACCCTTTAGCCATCATCTCTCAGCCTCCCCGACCGTCTCCCTGATGCTGGCCACCACTAATTTACTCTAGGTCTCGGAGGATTTGCCTATTTGGAGATTTCTTATAAATGGAACCATATAATACATGGCCTGTTGTGACTGGCTTCTTTCACTCAAGGTTCATCCTTTGCGGCATGTGTCAGAACTTCATTCCTTTTATGGTCATCTGTTGCAGAGATAGACCACATTTCATTTATCCATTCACCAGTTGGTGAATATTGAGTTGTTTCTATTTTTGGGGCATTCATGAACATTTGCTTACAAGGTTTTGTGTGAACATATATTTTCATTTCTCTTGAGTGGGTAGGTACTTAGTGGAATTGATGGGTTGTAACGGTAACTGTTTCACCACGGTGATATTGTTTTTACAAGCTATGATTTATGTTTGTGAAGATCTTCCTGGCCGCTGTGTGGGGCATGAACTGAGGTGGGCCAAGGATAGAAGCAGGGAGACCAATGAAGGGGCTTCCTGTAGTAAGCATGCCGGGGTTAGCAGTGGGTTGGCTCAGTGTACTGGCAATCCAGGCAGAAAAGAACAGTGGGCAGTTTCTGGATCTGTTATAAAGATCAAGCCAATATGATTTTCTGATGGCTTGAGTGCAGAGTATTTAAAAAAAAATCAGGATGATTCCAGGATTTGGGACCTCAAAACTCTGAGACATAAGTGTTTTGGCCTGACCAAGGCCAAGTTGATGGGTAAATGAGTCAGATGACATCCTCCAGTAGAAAGACCTTGGATTGGAATGAAGAACTCTATGACTCTCCCCCTGCTGTGGCCTTGAGTCAGTGAATGAGATGAAAGTGGCTTAAAGGGAGGGAGCTCTCTGCTCTGATCCATTTCTGTGACGAGGGAGCTGTGAGTTTTCCCAGCACGAACTTTCCCTTTGGGTCCTAAAGTTCCCAGTCTGGAAAGTGGGGGAGCTAGGTGAAATTCCCTTTCTTCTCTGTACCCCCTGGTCTACTTGGCATGGAATAGGGACTTGAGAAATAATAGTGGCTGACTAACTGTTCTCTCTGGGTCAGTGTTCCCCAGGAGCACCGGACTTCTGCCATGACTGACACCGTATTCAGCACCAGCTCTAGCCGTTGGGTGTGTCCCAGTGACCGACCTCAACCCCTTCAATCAAAGTAAGTCACTGGGTCTTCTTGGAAGTGATGTGTTGGGATCATTGAGGTCATGATCATCCTCCACTTCAAGGAGGAAAGGAATTGCAGGGCCAGAAATAGAATTTCCTTCCCTGGATTGGGGGAAAAGCAGCCTGGTGGGAGTTTTGTTACAGAAACCTCCTAAAATGCTATTTTACTACACTGCAAGGTTGGAATAGCAAGATTAAATTCTGAGCTCCATGCTCCAAAGTAGAGGTAGCTGGAGGAATG
The DNA here is from genome assembly GCA_032199065.1 of Smutsia gigantea. NCBI lineage: Eukaryota > Metazoa > Chordata > Mammalia > Pholidota > Manidae > Smutsia > Smutsia gigantea. The sequence continues at coordinate 9,706 of JAVSCE010021972.1, read as the reverse complement.
GTGGTTAAAATTACACTTGGTTTTGGGTCTAGACCTGAGCTAATTTGCTCTGTGATCACAGGCAAATCTCTTCCCCTCTCTGGGCCTCGGTTTTCTCATCAATCTAATAAAGAGGCTAGACTAGATCAGAGGTTGCAAACTGGCAGGCTACCAACTGACTGACTTGCGGAAGTGGGTTCCTGATTTTTTTAAATTTTTGACCTGATCATTTAAAAATTAGGAAATTTCACGTAAAAGTAACGTCACTTCTGTATCCTGGAATTATTATCCCTGAGTCAGTGGTGTGCTGGATCTGTACTGTAGTGGCTCCTGAGAGTGATGTTAAATTTTCAGAAATTTTGCCAGCCAGCCAAACACAGCCATTATTAAAAATTAAGTCACATAATTTTTACACTTAAATTATATTTAACACGAAGGATATAAATACTCCAAATCAATCACTTTTTAATTATTTTACTACATTTTGTTATTCTCTATGCTATATATAGGTCATCAGACCTGCGTGGTGAAATACTATATAAAGGTGCAGTTCTTGCCAGTACTGCATTCTGTGACATCATATTGGCACATGAAATCAGCCACAGTGGGGCTTTTTCTCCAAATAGTCAACTGTTAAACATTTGCCAGCGTACCACTGCGTGAAGTCCTTGACGGTCTAAGTCTGTCGTTTGGCGTTCCTACGGGTTTTCACTCATCATGATGTGTTTTTTGAACACCTAGTAATTTTTTCTTGTGAACTCAATTTGTGAGAAACCTGAGGACCTACCTTGAGGATATTTTTCTTCAAAGAGATTTGCATTTGGTTCTTCCAGGAGTCAGTGTGATCATCCAAGATGATTTTAGCCCCCCTTAAGGGTCCTGGCTCAGTGTGGGGTGGGGCATCTCAGATGAAGCTTCGACACCTTGTTAAGAGCTCAAGGTCAGACTCTGGAAGACAGTGCCAGTATTTGCACTGGCTTACTGCTCACAACTCCCTGTTTGGGACTCAATTTGCTAGGTTTTCTTTCTGAAAAAAAAAAAAGCCTTATAAAGGTTCAATTGATATACCTCCAACAGTGCACATTTAAAGTAGAATTTGATAATTTAAAACACACACATATACATGCAAACTATCACAGCAATCAAGGTAATGAACAAATCCATCCATCCTAAAAGCTTCCTTGTACCCCTTCCTTCTGCTTCCCCATCAATCCCTAGGTAATTGCTAATCTTTCTATAGCTATAAATTAGTTTGCAGTTTTTAGAGTTTTGTATGAATGGTATCATACAGTGTGTACTTTTTTGGAGAGGGGGAGATATCTCTCTTCTTTCACTCAGCATAATTAATTCATGATCCATCTGTATTGTTTTTCATATTAATAGATTTTTTTTCCTTTTGATTGCTGAAGACTATTTCATTGTGTGGATATACCACAAATTGCTTATGCATTCATTTATCGATGGACATTTGGGTTATTTCCAATCTTTGGCTAGTACAAATAAAACTTGGTATAGACATGCCTTCATTTCTCTTGGGTGATTACCTAGGAGCAGAATGTGTCAGTCACATGGTAGGTGTATGACTTTTTTAAGGAACTGCCAAACTGTTTTCCAAATTGGTTGTACCATTTAAAATTTGCACTGAACGTATATGAGCATTCCAGCTTCTCTACCTCCTCACCAGCACCTGATAAGATCAGGTTTTTCCATTTTAACCATTCTCATGTGTGCATAGTAGTATCTCATTGTGGTTTTAATTTGCATTTCCCTAATGACTAATGATGTTGAACATCTTATGTTATTTTGCCATTCATATAACCTCTTCGTTGAAGTGCCTGTTCAAATCTCTCATCCATTGTAAAATCAGACCATTTATCTTCTTGTTACTAAGTTTTACAAGTTTTATTTTTTCATAAATTGTAGATAAAACTCCTTTGCTGGATATACATTTTGCAAATACTTTCTCTTGAAATATGACTTCCCTTTTCTTTTTCATAACAGAATCTTTTGAAGAGGAAAGTTTTTATTTTGATGATACCTATTTTGTTTATTTGTTTGGAAAGGTGAAGCATGTTGGAGAATTCCCTTACTTTCTAGCAATCCCAGAATGGCATTAAGGAAGTTTGCTCTAATTTATCTTGGACCTAATTATACTTTGGTGAAAGGTCTCTCTGAATATTTGGTCTGTCTACATTCTCTGAAGCTTTCGCTACTTCTCCCTAAAACCTCCTCCAGTTCTATTCATCTCTCAGTTTTGAAGACACTTTTGAACTCTTTTGGTTTCCTTTTCGAATGGGAATTCTTAGTTTGCCAAGCCCTTCACATGACATCCTCTTAAAGCCAAATTCATTTTGTGGAGAATAGTCCATTAGCCAAATTTGTGTCTCTGTAAGGATAAACAGTTGCCTGCAGGGTGAATAGAGCAAAATATTTATTTTATTTAAGAATTGTCAGTTAATTAAAATCCCACCCATCGCAGTTTACTTTAGTCAATATGAAGCCAGACAATTTGCCTTACAATTGAATTAGAATTATTCAAACAGTCTGGTTTACAGTTTCATTAAAGTGCTCCTGGACTGGTGTGAAACATCTTGGCATTCTGAATGCATCCGGCTGGCTTGATTGCTACTGCAATTTCTTCAGATATTAAAATTATTTCGCGCAAGTGCTAATGGATGAATTATAGTCATCACACATGCTATCTAGTGTGCTGCAGTGGCGATGTGCTAATGCAGACGTTTCTGATGTCTTTCTCCAGTAAATTAAGAAATCTAGTCTTAATTAACGGCTGGCTAGCCAGATACACTTCTTGCTTTTGTGATTTTTCAAATGCCTTCCTTTCTCAGCCTCCTTGAATCTAACAACGGTGTTTGAAACACAGTTGTGATTGTTTGAAAGAAGTGAAAATTTATCTGCTTCTAGCGTGGGTAGGGCAGTGGTTCAACTCTCTATGTTGAGATACATGAGAGAAATGCTGGTCTCTGAAAGCTGATATTTCTCTATAGCTTTCAAGTATCAGAGGTCAAAGGTGGAAACTGAGGCATAAAGAGAGAGCGTGACATGCCTATGATTGCACACCTTGTAAATGGCGATGCTGGTCCCCTTTCTAGAATGGCAGAAACTGCTTCCCCAGACTGGGGCACAGCAAGTCCTACTTTAGGATCATCCAATTACTGTTCAGGGTTCATCACCCTAACCTCAATGTGCTCTTTTCTTCCCAGTGTTCAAAACAACAGAAACCAAGAATGATGTTGGTCATGTTACCATTAAGTGATTTCTCTTTAGTACCAAACCTAGTATCCAAATATAGAAATGATGAGCTCAGCTAATTGATAAGCTCACCTATCAATTAACCATGCTAATGAAAGTTATGGATTTTACAACCTTACATCGCAGCAGCCTTGTTTTAATTGTACTAAAATAAGGTAATAAGGACTGAGAACAAAAGGAATTAGGTCATTGTAATTTAAACTGTGTGGTTGTTGCATCCAGATAGTGTGAGTATTGTTATGAGATTTCTTTCCTAAGCTTTTTTATTTCTTCTTTCTCTTCTTTCTTTGCCTTCCTTCAGTGATAAAGAACAGTGAGTATTTTATGATACTTCATTTTTCTACAAACAATTTTATTTCTTTTCTGATCAAAATGGCTTGCCCCTAAAGAGAGAGTTAAAAAAGGAACTGGTAATTTTACATATTTTTTTAAAAATCCAGGTTATTAACAAAACACACACCCCTCTTGAGAAAAACTATGAAATGAAAAAAAAATCTTGATGAAAGGAGGTAAGTGTTCCTTAGGAGAGCCCCCAGTTTAATTCTTGTTAGCAATTTGTGGGATTCCAGCATGTTATATTGACCACTCTGTGCCCCTGTTTCTGCAGCATTTCACCAGAGCACAGTGTTCTTAAATTTAAAAAATGGTAACTGATAAAACTTCTATCATTAATAAAAGATGATGATAAACAGAGAGCTTTGGGAAGTTATGTGCTGTACATACGGTCTCTGTCCCCTCACAGGAGGTCAGCCTGATTTTCCATTGAAATGCCTTTGACTCAGAAGCCCTGTCTTTGCTCACTACTTTTGGGTTTTAAATTGGATTCATTTCCTAAATATGCATGACAGATTGGATGCTGGGTACAACAAATGAACAGTCAGGCTGCAGAACAGATGGGCTTTAGTTGTGTATGCACATTCAGAAACTCTGAAAAGTCCATTTTTACCCTCCATCATGGGGAAACTATCACAGAGCCACAAGCAGAATGCTGGGTCAGGTGGCAGAAGACACAGGTCAGGGTCCTGTTCTGATACTCATGTCAGTGTGGCCTTGGGCAATGCCCTTCACCTCCTTGGGCCCTGGCTATCGCCTTTGTAAAATGGGTACAATAACCCTACACTTCCTCCCTCACCAGGTGGTGTAAGATCAAATGAGATGCACAGGAAAGCTTTGTAAACTGTAAAGCACTAAGCAAAGTCAGAGGAAGGTATGAATCACAACCTTATCTTACCCCTGTGGGTATATGCACACACACACACACACACACACACACACACACACACACACACACATTGTGTGTGCATATATGTATATATATAGTGCTTGCATAATTTGTTCAGCATTTTTGGTCCCTAATGACCATATCATCAAGCTCAGAATCCTGTAAAGGTTTTCTTAACACTAGTACTTAACTAGGTGACCTGGGGAAATTATTCTCCTGGCTCTTGCTCAAATGGGGGCTTTGAATGAGCTCATGGCTAAAGATCATTTGAATGTTCTATAATCTCTGTTGTTGGCTGGTAAAACTCTGGCCAGACAAGATCTACTTTTTATGAATATCATGAGTATATTATTCAGACATTGCAGGGATAGATGCCTAGGCATCATTAGATTATAAATATGAACATCACAAGAGAGAAGTTCAAGATTCCAGAGAGTCCCAAGGCTCTTGAAGGCTTCCTGAATGCTGAAAGTTGAAAGGTAGTGGATATGTTCATCCTCCTCCCTCTCTCTTTCATGCCGTCCCACCCTTCCTCCCCTCCTCCTTTTCTCACTTCCCTCCTTCACTAGAAAATACAAAGTGTCTACCAGGTATCAAGCACTGTGCTAAGCACCAGGGATGCAGCGATAACCAAAGTATGAGGGTGTGTCCAGTAGGGTCTATGAACAAACAAGCAGCCAGTCACCAACAAACACACTCTAGGGTGCAAAGGGCTATTGTAGCAGAATCCAGTAGGCCATGGGAGCACACGGAGAGCACCTAGCCCAGATTTCTTGGGAGAAGTGATGTGTAAGTAGAGAAGAGGTGAAGAAGGAGCAAGAAGGGAAGAGACAGAGGAATTCCAGGTAGGGGAATAGCATGTGCAAAAGTCCAAATATGAGAGAAAACATGGCATTTTAGAAGAACTGAATGGAACTCAGTCTGGCTTGAAAGGCTAGCAGGGGCCTGAGATCCCCTCAGCATTCTGAAGGGAGCTGGGGAACACAGCATCCCTTCTGCACCCCCTTTAGTCTGGTAAGGGTAAATTTCACTCAAAATGGCCTTTATACTAATAGGGCATGTGTAAAATGTTCTGTGGGGTGGCTGCCCCTCCTTCCCCATCCTTTCTTTCAGGATTCATTAAAATATCATTCACTGAGCAGTAAATAGACTTCCTGCTGACACCTGCCTATGTCTGCATTTGCATCCTGAGGGAATGGGGTGGGAGTGGAGAAGAAAGGAAAGAAAAAGGATTAATTTTCCACACACCACTGCTGTTTAATACTTCAGAGCCTTCATGCCCTGACAGCGTTTCCACCCTCCCACTCCTTCTGGAAGTTATATTTTATTAATGGAGACATCTGGTGGGTATTTGTTATGTGACCATTGTGTGCATGAAATGAAGAACCAAGGTGGGAAGCCAAAGGAGGGGGGTGTCTGTTCTTTTGCAGTATTTTAGGGAGCAACATCTGTGAGGGACTTCTGCCTGGAGTCAGGAGTCGTTTCCTTTCATGTCGAGGGCCACTGGTACTGACTGGTGAGAGAGTTTGTTCAGACCCTTTCTAGATGCACCTAAGCAGGTATATTCAGGTAGCAGATGAAGCATATCCAGAATTCTGGTTTCCTGAGCCTCTGACCATACTCCCCCCACATAGGTTTCTCAGCAATATCCTTCCTTTTCCTGAGTGTCAGGCATCTGGAAAGCATGCCAGTCAACTGCAGGGATCTTTAGACTCTTTGTTAGCAGTGAAAACGCTCTCTCTACATAATATTTTATTCAGAAATAAATATGTAAGACAGATAAGAGTGCAACTGGATAAAGACTTTTAGTGACTGAAAGCATTGGACTTATCATGGTGAACTTAATGCAATTATAATTTAAAATAATAACCAAACTGTAAAATAAATGTAGGGAGTCTAATGAATTCACTTTTTTTGTTGTTTTTGCCATAATGGATACTGTATCAGTTAGCTTTTGCTGTGTAACAAACCATCTTTAAACTCAGTGGCATAGACAACAATCATTTATTCTCAGGAATCTGAACTTGGCTGGTGGCTTTGCTGATTTTGGCTGTGCTAGCTCTTGCATCAGAGGGTTGGCTGATCTAGATGGGCTGTAGCTGGAATGACTCAGATCTGCTCTACATGCCTCTCATCCTCCAACAGGCTGTCCTGGGCTTGTATCATGGTCATGGCAGAGATATGAGAGTAAGCAGAAATACACAAGGCCTTTGTAGGCTTAGCCTTGGAACTGGCATAACATCACTCCTTTGCATTTTACATGCCAAAGCAAGTCACAATTCAGGCAGGATTCAAGAGGTAGGAAAAAGAGACTGACTCTGATGAGAGCAATTTCAAATTCACATGGCAAAGGGCATGGATACTTAGAAGGGTGAAGTATTGAGATCAACAATGCAATAAACCACATTTCATGCTTTTATTATATATCAAATATTAAATTCTTAAAAAAAAATTTTTTCTTTTTCTTTTCTTTACTGATATCCTTGCTTTGCTAGTGTTGGCAATCCAGCATTGCATTCTGGCTGAAGTGAGGATGGAGGCCCTGCCTGCCCACTCTGCTCCTCTATCCCCCAGTCTCCTGCAGCCCTTGAGATCCCTCCACAGAACTGTGGAGCAGTTTGAAACCAGTGGGTTAGACAGTTTGGGGAAATAGGAGGTAGGTGCCCTTCAGTTTTTCTCCAGGGAGCATTATCTTAAGTATGTCAATAAGAATGGAGACAGGCCAGCCTTTTTTGCTCTGATCTTCTCAGCCAGTAAGCCAGGGGTCTCTTCTCGTGCAGTCTCTGAGGGTCAGGAGTAGTTTTCCATCAGGAAACAGACATGAAATCTTTTCCACTTAATAGATCCAGAAACTGACATTCAGAGTGGCGCAGAGCCCCCATATGCCCTGCATATAAGCAGCAGCCTCAGGATCCTAATCTTGAACTCTGCCCAGTCAAGGAGGGCTCAGGCTGGTGTGCAGTAGTGTATCAGGTGGCTTCGGTCTTTGACAAGATCCCGGTATTGACTCTGGTCTTCAGGACGCAGAGCTGGAACCCTGTGCCTAGAGCCCCTTAGTAAGGGAGCCACCATCCTGTCACAGGAGAATTCTTGAGGCCCCTATGCTCACAATGATCCCTACCCCAGGGGAGGCCCAGAGAGGCCCATTCTCTCCCTGGGGAGCAAAGGCTTTGGTATGAAAAACCATCTCATTTCCCTCTGCTTGCTTTTGGAATTAAAACACGAAAATCCACAGGAGACTTGTGAGCCCCCACTGAGACCAATCGGTGACATTTTCAAACACTGGATGAGCTGTTTGTCAACTGTGTGTTTTGGAGCAGAGGAGGGGGGACGGGTCTGGAAAGATGCTGGAAGTCTCCTGCAGGCCTTCTGCTTGTTTGCAGATGGAGGCAGTTATCCTGGGCAGGCCCTCTTGGGGTCCCCATCCATTCTTGTGTGTCTGGAGTCATGCATTTCTCCCAGCACCTGTTTCCTGTGCACACTGACTCCAGTGAGTTGTAGGTTCAGGGAGAGGCATTGGCTTTAGGGCTATCCCACAGCTGCCTGAGCCCACGATCAGATTGTGAGCTGCAGGAACATGCCCTTAGATGGGTCTCCACTGGGTACAAAGTCCACTCAGCACCTCACCTGTGCTTTGGTCACTGAGCTGCTTTGCAGGAAATAAATGGGAGAGAATGAAGCAGGAAAAGTGGGGATGAAGGAAGGAAGAATAGGGACAGTCAAGATATCCATTTCCATGGAAACCAGGTTTCCACGAATATGGCTCTTTGGGAAGGATGGATGGTCTTCATCATGCTAGAGTCCAGTGCAGCCTTTAAAAGTAATGGGAAGAAACATCATGCTGAGGGATACCAGCACAGACAGCATAAGGAAGATCTTTCCAGCAGAACGGCACAGATGCCTTATCAGAGACTGAGGTCTCCATCATGGGGAGCATTCAAGCAAGGCTAAAAGGACCCCTGCTAGGGAGGCTATGGCAGACAAGATGGAAGCTGTGATGTCTTTCAGGTGATCCCCAGTGGTCCCCACCTCTTGGTGCTCATGCTTTTATGTAATCCCCTCCCCTTGAGTGTGGGCAGGACCTCGTGTGTGTTTCTAATCTATAGAGTATGGCAAAGGGATGGGATGTCACCCTTGTAATCACATTATGTTACATAGACCCTGTCTCAGCCATCAGGAACGAGAGATTCACCTGGCATGGATGATGAAGGAAGCAGCCCACAGGATGAAGCTGGAGAAGCCCACTTGGTTGGGGATGGCAGGTTGCCTCCAGGACCTGGGTGTGGCCTCTTGCCAACTGCTAAGCAAAAGCCAAGGCCTTACACATTTGCTAGGAAATGAATTCTGCCAAAACCTAAATTTTCCTGGAAGCTGATTCTTCGCCAGTCAAACCGCCAAATGAGAACACAGCCCAGCTGACACCTGACTGCAGCTTTGTGAGATGCCAAGCAGTGTCTAAGTCTCTAAGCCATGCCTGGACTCCTGACATGGAAACTGTGAGATAATAAATGTGTGTTGTTTTAAGCCCTTATGTTTGTAATAATTTGTTATGCAGTATTATGAATAGAAAATGTATACAGACACTTGTATGCAGATGGGGCTTTATGCCACCTTGTCTTTATCCTCCAGCTGGGCTGATATCTGCAGTTACCTAATGCTGCTGAACAAATCACCTCAAATGTAGCAGCTTAAACAGCAACCACTCATTACATCTCACAATTTCTGTTGGTAGGAATTTGAGAGTGGCTTGGCTAGATGGTTCTGGTAAAGTTTCTCATGCCATTGTAGTCATATGTCAGCTGGGGTTGCAGTGATCTGAGGATCTGATGAGGGCTAGAAGTTCACACAGCTGCCAAGTTGGTGCTGCTTGTTGGCTGGGGGCCTTGGTTCCCCTCCACTTGGGCCCCTCCACAGGGATGTTTGAGTGTCCTCATGACATGGCGCCTGGCTTCCCCTTGAGTGAATAACCCAAGAGACCAAGATGGAAGCTCTGATGTCTTTTATGACCTATCCTTGGGGATCCACACATTGTCACTTCCAACTGTATTTAGTTGGTCACCCAGGACCCGTCAGGATTCAGTGGGGAGGGTGTGACTCCCAGGAGGCAGGGCTCCTAGGGGACCATCTTACAGGCTGGCTACCGTATTGCTCTTCCTTCACCTCCTCAGGCACCCTTCCTTCTCTCTCCTTTGCAAAGACCATCATTCCCGCCGGCAGGCCCAGTCTCTTCCTCTG
>JAVSCE010021971.1:0-31734 GCA_032199065.1 Smutsia gigantea | reverse complement strand
AAGAGCCTCACTGACACATAAGCTTCCTCCTCTGAGCCTCACGCTATGCCCACGTATGCAACATAAGCTCTCACCCCCTGCATGGCCAGCCACACTCTCACTCCCACACACAGTCATGCTCACACACAAATGCATGAGTGTGTACACCCCTACACGCTCACACTCGGCTTGCTGGCATGAAGGGGAGGCCCTCCCATGGCGGCCCAGGTGACACACCTGCATGGAATCGAGTTTGACTTTGATGGGTACATGGGTGGGTCAGAGGCTCCCAAGGTCCTGGGGTGGGAGCCATGGCTGAGCCCACACCTGCCAGGCCTACCCCTCTGTGGTCAGCTTGCCATGGCAGGCTGGTCCAAGATTCCCGATTTATAGATGGGGAAACTGAGGCTCAGAGGAGGAAGCTTCTCTGTCTGGACCCAACCCTGGGTCAGGAGCTGCTCCCATAGGCCCCCTGCATGTGGCCGCACCTAGGACCCATGGGTGGTCCTCAGCCCTCTGCCACGCTGCTCTGGGCCTCAGCCTCGGCTTCCCTGCTGCGGGGAGGGCCCACCGGGAACACATACCCCAGACCTGAAGCCTGGCCCAGTGAGGCCACCCAACACGTCCCGCGCCATTGGCTCCACAGTTACTGTGCCAACTGCGATTCCAGTCCTGGGATGAGGGAGTGGCTGCTACCTCACCCTGTTCATCTGAGCTGTTAACTGCCATCCTTCCCTTCTGCTCTTCCTGGCTGTGCACTCAGGGTTCTACTGGGTTCTGCCCTGAGTGACGTTGGCTGGGCAAGCTTCCTCACATGTGACGGCACAGACTTGGCTACGGGTTCCTCTGCATCCAGGGAAGGGATGGCCTGAGGTTGGCTGCAGTGGCCCACTCACTGAGGAGGAGGAGATGGTGCGGGGACCCAGGGCACACAGGACGGGCAGGCCTCCCTCCCAGGCCACCTGACACCGGGACAAGGGGAAATCACAGGAAGGTCCTTGCAGTGGGGACCACCTGGTGTACACTGGGGCTTGGGGAGACCGGACCCCAGCCTGACTGGACTGGCTACCATTGCCCCTCCTCTGGCGCCTCTCCCAGCCTTTGATGGACCGACAGGGCTGGCACACGGCCAGTCTGGTGACTGTAGGTGCTGTTCCCTTAGATCCCATCGTGTGCCAGATGTAAGGGTGGACACCACCCATGAGCTGGGGCCAGAAGACCTCCCAGGATGGGGTTCACTACCCACTGTGGAAGGGGTGATCTGTGCAGGCTGGGTTGTCCACACATCTCTGTAGAAGCCTCGTCCCACCAGTTGGGGGGCAGAGGGCATTGGGGAGGCCAAGGAGGCCTGGAAGGGGGCCAGGCTTGGATGGGGTTACCCAGGGCAGGTGGGGCCCCCTTCTCATCAAGGCCACAGGCCCCTGGAGACTGGGAATCTGCCCACTGCTCTGGCTTTCCCAGGGTGACACAAACAATAGTGGTCTTTTCTTATTCCTAATTGTGTCCAAACCTTCCACAACCAGCACACCACGCTGGGAGCTTCTCTTGGCAGTATTAATGTGCATCCTCTTTACACATTTATTCAAGAAGCATATGAGTTAAGGAAAAGCATTATGTGCGTAATAGTGCGATTCCACAGAGATCAGGCAGAAGTTGTCATGGTGGGGAGGTCCAGCACTAAGTTAGTTGGACCTGTGGGGCCCACTCTGATTCTAAGGATGGCCTGCCTGCCCCATCGCCTCCCTGCCTCCCACCTGCAGCATGCCAGAGTCTGGGACCAGAAGCCCAGGTCCCCTTCTCAAATACCCGCAGGAATGCCCCGTCTGGATGGAGCCACTCCCCTCTCATGGCCAGGGTGACCTGAGAAGCTCCCCTGGGGGAGAACAATATGTGCACGGAAGCCACCTTCCTGCGCAGCCCCTCTGCAGCCCTCCCTTCAGGAAGCCCCTGTGTGGACGCCTGCTGCTGGGCCCTGGGAATTATCATGGCTGCCCTGCTTTCCTTCAGTTTGGGCTCTCATCTGCACCCCCCGACCTGAATTTGTGACCATTTGAGTCCTTGTCTTCTCTTCAGCTCACTGTGGTGCCTCCCATTGAGTCTGAACTCTGTGGGGTCCTGGGCTGCCTGGGTCTGGCCCACCTACAGGTCTCCCTGCCCTGGCCTGGCCCATCTGCCTAGGTGTCTGTGTAGTGGCCCCTCATCCTGCTCAGGCTCCAAGACTCCCAGGTCCCTCCTGGTGGCCATTCAGGCCCCTGCTGCTCCTTGGGCCCCTCTCCACAGCACACTTGTATATCCACCTGGATGCCGCTCCCCATCCGCCCTGCTGAAGCATGCTCGAGGGCAGGGCGTGGACACAGCAGCTGTGGAGGTGGCCCGACACAGGTAAGGTGGTGCTTCCGTAGTAGTGTGGGTGGGGGCATGCCTGTCACCTCATGGCTGCTCCAGAGCTGAACGAACCACAGGACACCTTACTGCTACGTCAGGGGCTCTGGGTGGTCTGGCCAGGGTGCAAGGCCATAGGGAAGACCCCTGCTGACGCTCAGGGCCTGCTCAGATGGAGAAAGATGGGTCCCCAGAATGGGGGCCCGGGAACACCATGGGGGAATGTAGCCTTCAGGAGAAGCCCCACAGACTCCCCAGTGACAGATCAAAGAGAAGCCGGCATCCCTCAGTCATAACCCAGAGTGCGGGAATCATACTGGGAGCTTAGAGATGAATGAAAACGGGAGTTAGCTGACCAAGTGGACACAGGGCTCTGAGCTCCCTGCAGGCCATAGACAGACTCTCCACTGGGGCATCCTTGAGGTGTCTTACAGGAACTTAGACCCACCCCCCATCCCTGGATGTGCCTCCAGCTGACCCCAGGCTGGGTGGGGCCAGACTGATGACTAAGGGTCCCGATCAGCCCCATCACCTTGCCAGGACCATCAGAAGACGGGCAGAGGCTGATCACACTCCCGGCCCCCTCCCCATAATTTGCCTCTAAAACCCCTCCTGCAAGCCAAGGGTGAGTCTGGGAACTTGTGCATCAGCCACCCATCCTCCTAGCCTGGCGCCTGGCAGGAACCGCCCACTGTCCTAACTACACCCCGACGCTGGAGTTGACTTTGCTGCGGGCCAGGCGGCGGACCCAGACTTGTCTGGGCGGGTAAGAGGGGCACTCGGCTGGGAGGGGGCTGGGTGGCCTCTCTGCTTCCTGGGATCTTGCTGGGACCTGGGATCCTGCGATGGGTGCCTCAAATACACCTACCCTTAAGTCAGCCCAGCACTTCCCTGCTTGGGGCTGAAGACAGGCCTTCCTTCTGAGGTTGGTGGATTGGGATTTGCTTTATCCCCAGAGTATGAATATCTATGCATCTTTTCTTACATTTTTCATCTAATTAAAATTTTACATGTTGTCTTTTTACTTTATACTTGATAATGGGGTGTCAGTGAGGGGCCCCAGGCCTCTTTTGTGTTTGGGGCATGGTTAGGAAGAGGGAGCTGTGCCTTGGTAGGGCAGGTGTGGGAGACCCTCAGGGCAGAGACCACGTGGACAGGCTGTGAGCAGGAGGCAGCACTAACCGGCCTGCCTGAGAGGCCCCGCTCTGAGGGGGCCTCACCAGCAACACATTCACAACCACCACCTAGCACCTGATTTAGACAAGACCCATCTGTGCAGCTGAAAGCACTGCTGGGGTACTGTCAGATCCCCAGCCACCCCCACGAGTCTCTTCATCACAGCGAAAGGGGCACCTTCACCTCTGTCACTGTGGGCACAGAGGGAATGTGCCTATCGTGGGGTCCCTGATGGGTGCCCCATGAAGGACAAACATGATCTCCTAAGAACTTACGTCAGACGTACCCAGGTGGTGGTCTGCACCTCTGGCCTGGACACTTCAAGTATCCAGGGCCAGCAACAAAAGCTAAAATAAACAAGTGGGATGACATCAAACTAAAAAGCTTCTGCACAGTAAGTACCCCAACAGAATGAAAAGGCAGCCTGCAGAGTGGGAGAAGACATTAGCAAATCAATCACATGTCTGATTTGAAAAGATATAGGCACCCCTATGTTTATCTTATTGCTGCATTATTTACAGTAGCCACTAGATGAATGGATAAATATGTGGTACATATATACAATGGAATGTTACTTAGTCATGAAAAAGAAATGAATTCTTGCCATTTGTAACAATTTGGATGGACCTAGAGGGCTTTCTGCTCAGTGAAATAAGTCAGAGACAAATACCATATCTCATTTACATGTGGAATCTAAAAAAAATGGATACAAAGAATAGATTGGTGGGGGACACGGGAGTGAAATGGGAAAGGGAGTCAAAAGTTAAAAGCTTCCAGTTACAGAATGAGTAAGCCCTGGGGATGTATGTGCTAATAACGTATATGTATAGCCAATAATATGTATAACTAATCATACTGTGGTGCATATTGGAAAGTAGTTAGGAAAGTGGATCTTGAAAGTTTTTACTATAACAACAAAAAAATTGTGATTATGTGTGGTGACATGTTAACTGGACTTATGGGGTGATCATTTTGTGATATATACAAATTCTGAATCATTACATTGTATAGCTGACACTAATATAATGCCTATATAATTTTTATACCTCAAAAAAATTTCTAATTCTAAGTCTTTCCATATCTAAAATAAAATTGAGATTTGATTAAAAAAAAAACAATGCCAAGGGTGGGCAAAGACAGAGAGAGGGAGCTGCTGCTCTAGGTCAGAGGAAGCTGGCAAAAATGACATTCCAGTGAAGCAGGGGGTCATTGACTTGGCTCCCATCTGGGAAAGATAATCCAGCCAGAGGGCTGGACTGGGGCACTAGAGCATCTCAACCACGAGACTGCGTCAAAGCTGCAGTCCCCAGAGAACATCTGGATCATAAGGAGAAGTTTGCAACTAAGGCTGCAGCGGGCACTGCGGCCCCAGAATGTGCAGATGTGAGTCGTGCTCTGGGCTGAGCCCCCAAAACCACACGCTGCAGTGCTGAGCCCGGCACCACAGAATGTGACCGTATTTGGAAAGGGGGTCCTTGTAGAGGTAAGTGGTTAAGATGAGGTCTGGAGGTCAGAACTGCACTCAGGGAGAAGGCCTTGGGAAATGGGGGCAGAGGCTGGGTGATGTGTCTCCCAGCTAAGGAGCACCAAGATGACCAGCTGTCCCCAGAGGCTGGGAGCTGCCTGGAGCAGATGCTCCCTGATGCCCGGAAGGGACTGACCCCACCCACAGCCTGACGTTGAACTTCCAGCCTCCAGCACTGCCAGGCAAGGCACTTCTGATGCCCGTGGTACTTGTTACGGCAGCCCCAGCCAGGTGAGTTCTGCTGAGGGAGACGAGGTGACTAGCTGGGGATCCAAAGCTCTCGGTGACGGCTTTACCCCAGACTCATTTGCCCTGGACTCAAGTGTGACCCGTTTAAAGCTGTTACTCTAACCTACTCTTGCTCACTAGGATGGGCTCACAAACTACTGGATTTGGGTAGCTCATAGAATGCAAGAAAAACATATACATAAGCAAGGTGGGGGATGGGGTGGCCAAGGAAAGACAGAAATAATAGGTACAGAGAATGAATTGGGAGGGGAAAGAGAGGCATCCCAGAGTGGAAGATTGGCTGCAGCAGGACTGCCGAGTCTGGGGCAGAGCAGGAGGGCCACCCTGCACGCGACATCAGCCACACGGAAGGCTCTGTGTCGCGTGGGGCCACCTGTTACAGTCGGGGAAACCGAGGCACACCGAGTTTTAAAATCTTGCCCAAGACACAAGATTCTGTGCAGGAACCTGGAGAACATGCCGCAGCATCTATTCTACACCCTCTCCTGCTTTGGGAAAGGGTCCTGGTGGGGGGTGGGCACCCAGGGGAGCCACGGCCCCCTATGCCTCGGTTCCTTCTCTTGGGAAGAACTTGTGCCTGGGTGCCCCCACAAGGCTCCCCAGGGCGCCTTTTGGCCACAGGCTTTTGGACCACTGAACCCAGCTCTGAGCCTCCTCCTTTTGTCTTGAGATGGTCCACAGGCCTTTCTGAAAAAGCAGGCTGCCTGGACGCCACTATCACTGAGCAGGCCCTGGTGGGGCAGAGATGGTTGAGCACACTTTGGGCACCAGGACTCCAGGGTGGGTGGCCCCAGTAGGGTGTCAGGACATTCCCCACCTCGTCTTGGTCCTTCCAGGGGCCCTACATCCCGGAGAAAAGCCCAGACAAAAGGCTGTGGGACTGGCGTGGGGGACTCCTTCCCTGGCATCTGTTCCCATCCATGCAGTGCCGGCTGGCATAGCAGCTGAGGACAAGGGCAGCCAGGATGAGCCCCTCCCTGACCATTATACTTTGGCCCTGGACCTGAGGCCCTGCCCTGTGGACAGCTCGTACAAGGGGGCTCAGGGCCAGGCTCTCTTGCCAGAACCCACCGTGGAAGCTCCCAGCCATGCCAGGCACTGTATAGTTGGGAATCTTGTCCAGAGACCCCAGATGGGGTCCGCCCCAGGCCCACAAGGGGTGGGGTGGAGGAGTGAATGCTATGCCTCTGGTATAGGTAGAGAAATGTCTTTGACCTTCCAGCCTGTGATCTTGCGGAGCTACTCAGTCCCCGGCAAGTCTGGTCACATCACCGGGAAAACACAAGTGGGGGCTGCTGGCCGAGGTTTGGGGCTCTGGCCAGCTCAGCCTGTCGCCCTACAGAGAAGGGCAAGCCCATCCCGCAGGCCCTGAGAAAGAGCTGGGACACTCATGCCTGCTCACCACCAGTGAGGTGGGCAGGTGAGGAACTGGAGCTCAGAGAGGGTACTTCAGCTGCCCAAAGCCGCACAGCACCCTGACGGGGCCAGCGCTAGCCTTGGGGTCTGATCCCTCAGAAGTACCTCCCACCCGCCAAGGACCGAGGGCAGGGTGACCCTGGACCACCCGGCCCTGCTCACGTACCTAGGAGCCATCCTGGCCGCCAGCCCAGCTGCAGCACGGCCCAGACAAGCGGCCAGGGCACCCGAGGGATCCCCATGCCTGGAGCGCCAGCCTGGCCGCCTGCAAATGTCCTCCTCTGCTGCACTGACAGAGGTGTAAGCAGAAAGGAAACTGCCCCGGGTCAGGACCAGGACACGCCCCAAGCCCCCGCCTCCTCTTCCTCCTCCTCCACGTGGGCGTGGGAGGGGAGTTGGGGGGAGCAATGGGGGAGGAAGGGGAGACAGAAATAGAGGAATGAAGGTGGAGACACAGAGCCCCAGGGAAGGGGAGGCAGCAGAGAGGCAGGTCAAGGACTGTCCGGCCCCTTCCCCACTCTGGGGGCTTTCCATCCCCAAAGCGATTTTGTCCCTTTATTTCTCATTGCCCCTTCTTTTCTGGAGGCTGGGGGCTGGAAGGGAGGGAGCAGACCCTCTCTGCTCCCCTCCCCCAGCAGCCCCTGCCGTTGGACAGGTGGGTGGCCTTCTCTGGGTTCAGGTCGGGGGCTGCACTTTGCTTCCTTCCGAGTGCCCTGGTGGTCACATCATTTGAACCACAGAGCGCTGCAACTCTGTCCCTCCTGGAGGGTCTGGGCAAGGGCCTGGCCAGGCCTGCCACTCCCACCCAGCCATCCTGCCAGGCAGTGGACAGCGGGGAGCAAGCACTGACCGTGCAGAGGGCTCCAGGGGGTGCTGACCCTGCCCCCAGGGCTGTAAGACCACCTGCAGAGGGCAGCTGAGGGTCTCCCTGAATCACAAGGCCTGGGTTGGGGCATTTCCTCCAGACCCCCTGAGACCCTTCCCTCTTGCCCTGCCTAGGGGACCCCACCCCTCCCCACCTGCACAGTGGCCCAATCAGCCCCCTGAGTAGGGACATCAGTGCCTAGCCCCGCACCCCCAGTTGCAGGGCTTTCCAGGGCCAGCTTTCAGGAGGCCCCACGTCAGGCTCAGGGGTGGCCATATCTCCAAATCTTTCCACTGTCAGGAGTCTCCCGGCAACCTCCACGGCAGGGGGCTTAGCCTGTGCCCAGACCCTGCCTTCAGAGCCTGACTTCCTCACTAACCCGCCCACAGGTCGCTCAAATGGGGGTGGGGGTGGTCCCAGGGTGGCCAGGGGCCCTGGCCTTTTGTAATGATTTGGTTAGTTCTTTGCATCTTGCTCTAAGCATTTTATTATAATGAATGGAAAACAGGAGAAATGAAACTGCTGATATTAGTGAGATGTGGGCCTCAGCTCGGTTCTCGAGGCAGCAGTCGCACCACAGCTGGCTGTGCGGCCCCAGCTCCTAGAGGCGCTCAGGGCTCGCTGAGAAGGGAAAACATTAAAGACCGAAACGGTGGAAAAAGAGCATCAAAGGTGATGTCTGCCGTGCAGGGCGAGCAGGCGCGCAGGAAGCTTTAGTTCACGGCTGGGGCCACTCCCAGGGCCTCAGTCAGCCGAGAATGTGGGTGGCGGGTGGTGGGAGGGGTCCCTACAGGCCAGGTGGGCTCCATGGGAACCAGTGGGGCTGTGCTTCCCCCAGGAAGCTGGCCAGACAGTGGAGGTGGCTGGCTGGGGAGTGTGGTCATGGCTGACCCCCTTGACACCCCACACAGATGGGTGTCCTGGCACACCCTCTCTGGAGGTGGTGAGGGGCTAGCCTGGGACTGGGGAGAGGGCTCAGGTCAGGGTAAGTGCTTCCAGGCATCCAGCAAGGGCAGACACCCCAGGAGAAGGCTCCCTAGGCCACACGCGTGGTTCCACGCTCTGTATGTGACAGGATCCCAGCCCAAACGCAGCAATGCGACGTTCACGCTGAGACCCTTGGGCTGTCCTGGGAGGGCATGGGGTTGTGGGTGAGTGGGGTCTGTGCTCCAGGCAGGAGATGCTGTCCCCCAGCCAGTACCCCACCCTGCAATTATGCCTGCAGAGGTCTGGGCATGTGTCCAGGGAGGGGCTGCTAGAGAACGAGGGATGTCTCTTGCCTCTACCGTGCCCCCTTCCTCCCCTGCCCCCCATCTCCTTGGTAACCTGCTGTGGGGAAGTTGGGGTTCCTATGGCCAGGATCCTCACTGAACTTAAACCACCTGGTGATGTAACTGGCCTGTTGCTAGGCTACCGCTTCCACACCTTTAGGCAATAAGCTATTATTGCACTATATAGAAAGCTCGGCCCAGTGCTCTGGGCGGGGAGAACAAGCCGGGTAATAAACCCTTTCACCCCAAAGAACGTTTTGCTGTCAATTTCTTTGGTCACATTGAATCCATAGAGAACTTGCCTGGCTGAAACCCATTGGCAAGACACCTGCCCCTATCTTTCCCTCCCCTCTCTCATCCCCCTTCCCTGCCTTCCGCCTCCCTTCCATCCCTCCCACTGGCCCTTTGGGGCAGCAGAGCAGGGCTGAGGGCCCAGACTCAGAAGGATGAAAGGGGCATGGTGGCTTTGTGGGGTGGGAGTGCGGAGCTGTGTTAACAGGGACAGATGAGGGGGCAGAGAGAGCTGAGGGCAGGAGAGGGGAGGAGTGGACACAGGGCTGGAGGAGCTCAGCCCCATCCTGGGGTGATCAGGTTGCAGGTGGCCAGATCCTGGGGAGGCAGCTGGAGCGGGTTAGGAGTTTGAGGGTCTTTTGGGGTGCTGTATTCCCCAGGTGAGTTCCCCACCACTTACCAACCCACTGTCCCCCCAAACACACACAACCCTCCATAAACATACTGTTCCTACCACACAGTCCCCCCAAAACAGACATTTCTCATAAAACACTGTCCCCATCATGCCCAATGTTCCCACCACACACTGTCCCCATCATACAAACTGTCCCCATTATACACATTGCCCTCATTACACACTGTCCCTATCACATGCTGTCCCTATCACCCAATGGCCCCGTCACATACACTGTCCCCATCTCTCTCCCATCCCTCACCATCCTTCCTAAGTGACAGGACAGACTCTCTAGTTGGAGGGAGGGGAAGTCCAGTGGCTCCATCCGTCCCATCCCTGTGTCCCCCACTGGTTGGTCCTCTCCCTCTGCCCTGGGCCCTGGCTGTACCCCTGCAGGCTTGGGAGGTCCCAGCTGCGGCCACAGCCAAGGCCACCATGCCCTGCACAACCTTCTGACATTCTTGAATGACTGGCTGTGGGCAGGGTCATCAGAGCCAGCCAGGACCCTTGCTGGCGGGCTCTCTGGGGGAGGATGTTGTGCGTTGTCACTGAGGTGGTTGCTCTTGTCAGAAATGGCAGGGAGGCTGTCCTCATTTTATGGGTGTGCGCTTAGAGCTGCACAGGAGGACCACGCCCAGGTCCTCCTGTCCCGGGGCAGCCCCCTCCCCTGCATCTCCTGCAGCCTCATTCTTGCCTTGGGTACAGGTAGGCCTGTTGGGATGGGCAGTCACATGGCACAGCCCTCTGTGTCCGGCAGTGTCTGTGGCCAGTGAGCACCAATGGCCATTCTCTGCTGCTGCCCGTCCAGCGGCCAGGCTGCTGGTAGCCATGCTATGAGAGCACAGGGCGTCTGTGTGGCCTTGAGCTCTCCCAGGGTGCCATCACTGCAGGGCCAGGGCTTCTGGGTTTGTGGTGCCCCTGCTTCTGCCTGGTAAATCTGGCTGCCCGGATGCTTCCTGCTGGACCAACTGAAAAGGATGAGCAGGGGACGAGCAAACCAGGGCCCCTTCCTGAAGCGGGTCTGCTCCCAGGAGCCGGGGAAGAAGACTCTGAGGTTCCATGGGGTGCCTGGGAGTGGGAGGACGGTGGGGAACAGGAGCGCGGGTGGCAAGTGGCAGAGAGGGGATCCCCCATGCTCTCCCGAGGCCGCCTGGAGCCACGGAGAAGTCTCGACTTTTGGGCCAAGCACAGGACAGGAGGAGGATCTGAGAGTGCTTCTGACTGAGGGGGCAGGGTGACGCTAGTGGCCCCCACCCGGCCCAGACAGCCAGGCCGCACCGCACAGCCATTTCTGAGTTTGGAACAGGAAATGGTTAATAGTGTTTGAAAATAAAAACGTTTTGTTCTATCCTGTTGTTGAAGCATTTCCCAGAAGGTAAAAAAGAGCACCAAATTCATCTGCTCAATTTAAGAACCAGATTAAAAATCTTGAAGGAACACCCTCACCATTTATTATACAAAGAGTAAAGATGGTTGGGTTGTTTGTTTGCTGGGGGGGGTTAGTCCACAGGAGGTTTCTCACCTCCTTCTTTCCTAAACTTTCTAGAATGTTGTTAGTAGTGTAGATGTGAACTTACACTGTAAACTTCCAAATGTGTGTGTCCATGTGTATGTACATATGTGGTGTGTGTAACACGTTTATGGGTATGTGTCCATGTGTATTTGTATGTGTGCATACGTATAGGCATGTGCGTAGCTGTGTGTGTGCACGTGTGTGGTGTGTGCACACATGTGTGTAGGTGTATGTGTGCTGGATGGACACTTTCCTGCCCTCTTATAGCTCCGTGCTGGCCAGCCCCCACGCGGCCAAGTTGCAGCCCTGCCTGATTCTGAAGCCAGACCGAGCTGGGATGCACTGCAGCTGCGCCCCCCTCCCCCCCCTCCCCAGGACCAGAGGGTTCCTTGCCCCCTGGTGGGCCCACCTACCCATCTCATCCATGAGTACACCACCCAACAGGCTCTCAGTTCTCCGTGTCTGCCCAAGCGTCTTTACTGCGAGCATTTTCATCACATAACGAATTTGCTGGGAGGCAATTTTGCCATGAGACATAAAATCACAGAAAATAAAAGGGACATTCGCTAAGAAGTACATGATGAAACATAGACAATTAATGCAAAATTAAAAAGACTTTATTGCAAAATATGAAATACCTGAGCACATTTAAAACATGTGGACTTCTTAGAAAAAAACATAGGCAAAAATCTCTTGGACATAAACATGAGCGACTTCTTCATGAACATATCTCCCCGGGCAAAGGAAACAAAAGCAAAAATGAACAAGTGGGACTATATGAAGCTGAAAAGCTTCTGTACAGCAAAGGACACCATCAGTAGAACAAAAAGACATCCTACAGTATGGGAGAATATATTCATAAATAACATATCTGATAAAGGGTTGACATCCAAAATATATAAAGAACTCATGCACCTTAACAAACAGAAAGCAAATAATCCAATTAAGAAATGGGCAGAGGACATGAATAGACACTTCTCCAAAGAAGAATTCAGATGGCCAACAGGCACATGAAAAGATGCTCCACATCGCTAATCATCAGAGAAATGCAGATTAAAACCACAATGAGATATCACCTCACACCAGTGAGGATGGCCAACATCTAAAACACAAACAACAACAAATGTTGGCGAGGATGTGGAGAAAAGGGAACCCTCCTACACTGCTGGTGGGACTGCAATTAGTTCAACCATTGTGGAAAGCAGTATGGAGGTTCCTCAAAAAACTCAAAATAGAAATACCATTTGACCCAGGAATTCCACTCCTAGGAATTTACCTAAGAATGCAGCAGCCCAATTGGAAAGGACAGATGCACCCCTATGTTTATTGCAGCACTATTTACAATAGCCAAGAAATGGAAGCAACCTAAGTGTCCATCAGTAGATGAATGGATAAAGAAGAGGTGGTACATATACACAATGGAATATTATACAGCCATAAGAAGAAAACAAATCTACCATTTGCAACAACATGGATGGAGCTAGAGGGTATTATGCTCAGTGAAATAAGCCAAGCCGAATAAGACAAGTATCAAATGATTTCACTCATATGTGAGTATAAGAACAAAGAAAAAATACTGAAGGAACAAAACAGCAGCAGACTCACAGAACCCAAGAACGGACTAATAGTTACCAAAGGGAAAGGGACTGGGGAAAATGGGCGGGAAGGGAGGGATAAGAGGGAAAAAGGGGCATTACGATTAGTAGATATAATGTTGGGGGGGCACGGGGAGGGCAGTACAACTCAGAAGACAAGTAGTGATTCTATAGCATCTCACTACGCTGATGGACAGTGACTGTAATGGGGTTGGTGGGGGGGACCTGATGAAGGGGTAGTTTAATAACCGTAATATTGCACATGTAATTGTAGATTAATGATACCATAATAAATTATATTATTAAAAAAAACATGTGGACTCATGGCAACGTGCAAGTGACTGATGGCATTTTATGGCTCGTACCTGAGCATGGTCTTCTGACATCTTCTTCTGCTATGGGTTCATCTCCTTGTTCCCATTGTGCTGTCTTTCACGCTTAAGTTCCTTCCTTTGTTAAGAGAGGTATCCGTTTTCCAATACCAGGAGGCAAGGTGCCTTTGCACCTGAGCTCCATGGCGTCAGGAGAGCTGTCCACACAGGCGCACTGTCACCTGTCCTCAGACGTGTGCCGAGACTTCTATGGGAAACGCAGGCTGAGCTCCACATGTTGTACAGGCCTTTAGGGGCTGAGATTTATATCATATACAATGCTAGTCCTGTATCGATGCAGAAATGAAGCTGAACCGTCTGCCAGTTGATGAAACCAAACCGTCAAACCAAGCTGCCGACCAGTTATTTTTTACCTTTTATGGCAAAATTGCCTTATGGCCAATTGTTATGTGGTGAAAAACTCCTGAAGTGAGATGCTTGTGGGACTACTGGACATCCCTTGCCACAGGGGCCCTGGCATCCCTCAGTCCGCCCTTCTTCCCCCTGCTGACCTCTGTGGCTCCCATCATGGCTGCCAGTGGGTGCCCACCTCCCAGGGTTTGTAGAGGGGATCGGCTCCTCTACTGGCCACAGCTGGGCTGCGTGCCAGGGATGAGCAGATGGAAGGGCCGTTAGGAACAGGACCGGACAGACTGGGGCTGCCACCACCCAGAGATGCCACCCCAGCTGCCTGCAGCCCAGGGACACACACGTGGACTGCGTGCTACCAGGACCCAGGGCCAGGGAGGTGGCCCATGTTCCCGGAGCAGCACTCCCTCTTTGAGGTCTGGGGTGAGCACTGCACACGCTGATGACCACCATTTCTGCCCAGTTCTCTCTCCTTGTCTGTCTGCCTTTCAACCTCTCTTCCTCCCAGACACAGAGATGGGGTCCCGTTGATAGAGCAAAAGCCATCCAGTCAGCTAGCTGGACCCTATGACACCCCAACCCTGGCCTGGCCTCCAGCTTCAACCCCTCCTTTGCTGGACCATCCTGCACCAGTCCTGGTACTTCTCCGGTCCAGCATCACAGCCAGGGCAACGTTAAGGCAAACAGGGGGACAGACGTCTGAGCTTCACCACCTACGGTAGACTGTCCTGTGGCTCACCTGGGCTGTGGGAAGGTCTGCTTTCAGATGCCGTCCCCGGGGGTAAGGGCTGCCCCTGGCTTCCCTGCCACACTCTCCAAAAGCGAAGCTCAGAGAAGGGAGAGCCAGGCAGTGAGCGTGAGTCAAAAGAGCCGAGAGGAGAGGGGGCGGTGGTCCGAGGGGCGCAGGGAGGCTGGGTGGCTCCGCCAGGTGGGGCAGGTCAGCCTTAAAAATAAACTTACAGGGTGTCACGTGCTCGCGCGCGTCCCAGGGAGCCGCTGACTGGCCCACGGGCTTGCGCATTTGTGCGGAGGCGGGGTGGGGGTGGGGGGTCGCAGGCCTGCTGTGGCCGAGGGGGCGGCCGGACCCGGCGAAGGGGGGGCGGGGCCAGCTCCTGGACCGCGGCGACAGCGCCCCGAGCCAGCTCTTGGCCCCGCGGGAAGCGGTGCTGTGGTTCCAGGGCGCCATCCCGGCCGCCATCGCGTCAGCCAAGAGAAGCGGCGAGGTCTTCGTGGTGTTCGTGGCAGATGAGTGCAATCATCTGATACTTGTCTTTCTCCGCCTGGCTTATTTCACTGAGCATAATACCCTCCAGCTTCATCCATGTTGTTGCAAATGGTGATGATGAGCAGCCTACACAGATGGCTGCAAGTTGGGATGATGAGAAAGTGAACGAAGCATCTTCGAACAGTTTTGTTGTTTTTAAGATCGATACCAAAAGTGAAGCCTGCGTACAGTTTTCACAGATCTATCCTGTAGTGTGTGTTCCATCCAGTTTCTTTATCGGAGAGAGTGGAATTCCTTTGGAAGATTTAGCAGGTAGTGTTTCTGCAGATGAACTTGTTACCAGAATTCACAAAGTCCGGCAGATGCACTCATTAAAAGCTGAAACATTGGTGGCAAATGGCAGCCAGTTAGAAAGTTCAGTGTCTACTCCATTTGAACCTAACAACACTTCTGAAAAGTCTCAGTCCAGAATCGTAGAGCTTTGTGAGGCACCACCCACTTCTGATACAAAGTCAGATTCTGCAACAGGAGGAGAAAGTTCACGCCATGCCACTCCATCTCAGGAGACTAGTGGATGTTCAAATCAGAGACCTGCAGAGGACCTCACTGTCAGAGTGGAAAGACTAACCAAAAAAACCTGAAGAAAGGAGAGAAGAGAAAAGAAAAGTGAAAGAACAGAGAGAGATTAAGAAGGAAATTGAGAGGAGAAAAACTGGAAAAGAAATGTTGGATTATAAAAGAAAGCAAGAAGAATTATTAACAAAAAGAATGTTAGAGGAAAGAAACAGAGAAAAGGCAGAAGATAGAGCAGCTCGAGAGTGTATAAAACAGCAGATTGCACTGGACCATGCAGAGAGAGCTGCTCGGTTTGCAAAGACAAAGGAAGAAGTAGAAGCTGCTGAAGCTGCTGCCTTGCTGGCCAAACAGGCAGAGATGGAATTCAAGGGGGACTCTTCTGCAAAAGAAAGGAGCACTCTTGCAAGAATTCAGTTTCCTCTTCCTGATTGTTCTTCCTTTACAAATCAGTTCCCTTCTGATGCTCCTCTAGAGTAAGCAAGGCAGTTTGCTGCACAGACTGTTGGCAACACTTACGGTAATTTTTCATTAGCAACCATGTTTCCCAGGAGGGAATTTACCAAAGAAGATTATAAAAATAAATTATTGGATCTGGAACTTGCTCCAAGTGCTTCAGTGGTACTGTTGCCAGCAGGAAGACAAACTACATCCATGGTACATTCTTCCAGTGGAGACTTTTGGACTTTGTTGGGGACAGTACTTTACCCATTCCTTGCCATCTGGACATTGATTAGCAACTTCTTATTTAGTAACCCTCCGGCGCAGACCTCAGCGATGAAAACATCTTTGGAACCTGCAAACCTTGTATCCTCTAGCAACTCAGAAAAAAGGGAAGCAGTCAGAAAAAGAGTGCTGGAGAAACGGGGGGAAGACTTTAAAAAGGAGGGAAAGATATATAGATTGAGGACTCAAGATGATGGTGAAGATGAAAACAATACTTGGAATGGAAATTCTACTCAACAGATGTAGTATGACAAGTATGCTGTTATCACTGTTTCTTTTATGATTTAATTCAACTAAAATTCTACTGGAGAAGTGGGACTGCTTTATGTTCTCCTACTGATTATAAAGTGTCTCTTTATTCCTGTATAGTGGGTTAAAGTGGTTTAACTCCGACAAGTCAAAAGATGAAATAACTGGCTGCTAGGGCCTTGCATATGGTAACCAACTGCTAGAAGCCTAAAAGAATACAAAAGTCTGCCACAACCTCTCCCTTAATCAGCTTTCTTAGTATTTCATATACCTATTAGCTCTATGCTTTCAGATATGTTTTGTTTAGAGCTGTTCTGTTCCAGAACCCTTAAGCGCTTGCAGACTAACTGGTATGTCACCGAGTAATTTGACTGTGAGTCAGAGCATTTTTACTAGCCAACTGGATGATAATTTAAGTTTAACTTTTCTCTTTTCGCTCATCAGATGCAAGCAAAATCTTGTAGTTTTTAATCTTAAACACTGAATAAAAAATATTTTCCAAAAATTAAAAAAAAAAAAACCTTACTGGGATTTTACCAGAGAAAATGTGTTTATTTTGGAATAATAGAGAATTTCAATTTGGGACATGCAAGCAAATGTCTCACTCAAATGTTTGATCCGGCAGAACCACAGGCAAGTGGAACCAGCCAAGGAGAGGCCCCTCCCTTCATGGAGGAGGAGGGGAAAGTGGGGAGGGGTTCTGAAGTCCGCTGGAACAACACCGGAGGCTGGGGCTGGCGTCTCTCACTGGCTGAGTTTTGGGGTGGTTTCTTGTAGGAGACGCCCTGTGCACCTTGCCCTGCTGGGGAGGGTGACTGACTGACAATCTCTTTCTGATGAGGGTGCTCCTCTTACCCACCCAGACAAACCTGGGTCCGCTATCCGGCCCTCAGTGAAGCCAACCCATGGCGTTGGGTATAGTGAGGACAGTGGGCGGTTCCTGCCTGGCGCCAGGCTAGGAGAATGGGTGGCTAATGCCCAAGGTCCCTGACTCACCCTTGGCTTGCAGACAGGGGTTTTTAGAGGCAAATTATGGGAAGGGGGCCGGGAGTGTGATCAGCCTATGCCCGTCTTCTGATGGTCCTGGCAAGGTGATGGGGCTGATCGGGACCCTTAGTCATCAGTCTGGCCCCACCCAGCCTGGGTTCAGCTGGAGGCCCAACCAGGGTTTGGGGGTGGGTCTAAGTTCCTGTAAGACACCTCAAGGATGCCCTAGTGGAGAGTCTGTCTATGGCCTCTGGGGAGCTCAGAGCCCTGTGTCCACTTGGTCAGCAAACTCCCGTTTTCATTCATCTCTAAGCACCCAGTTGTGATTCCCGCACTCTGGGTTATGACTGAGGGATGCCGGCTTCTCTTCGATTTGTTACTGGGGAGTCTGTGGGGCTTCTCCTGACAGGGGCAGCTGTGTGGTTACAGGGTCTATAGATGACACTCATCCATGGTTGATGTGAGTCCCCTTTCCCCATGTCCTCCTGAAGCCATCTCAGTGAAGTTTCCCATCAGTGATTGTGACTGGTGACAGCGTGGAAATGGTGCCTGGTCCCCCTGACACCAGTCTCCATCCCTATCCTGGCAGAATGTGGTTCTAGAACCTGGACACTTGCCTCTCCACTGGGAGGCGAGCTCTGGCATCGCCTGGGGAAGGGAGGAGGCCCCAGTGGCCCAGGAGCACAGAACGGCAGGGGCCCTATCTGAGGCAGGGGGGTTCCTAAGTTTCCTGCTGCCTCTGGGGCCGTTTCGGACTTGGGCTCTGGGCTCAGGACTTGCCAGAGTTGAGCTTCCTGTGGCAGGTTCCAGGACCCACAGACAGTTCCCAGTGTCCCTTGGTCTCCCCTACACTGAGTGGGCACCTTACGGCTTTGGCCCCACTCTGCTGCCTGTCAACAGCCACACGGGGAAGCAAGCATCCTTGGTGTGCTGGCTGGCCAGCTCCCTGGTCAAGTCCTCCAAGCCTTCTGCCCAGTGGAGAGGATATGCTGGTGTCACCACCTACAACAGCTTGAGGGGTTAATAGGAGGTGCGACAGCCTGCCTCTAAGTGACCTGGTCCCAGGAATGCATTCTTAGTGAAAGTCACCCAAAGGTGGTCGCGCAGGCTTCTCATTTGCATCCTTGTCCCGTTGGTCCTCCCCGCTTGCTTGAGCGCTGGCTGGATCTTTCCTCACTTCACTCTCTTCGCGGCACCCCAACACACTGCTAGTATTAGTGTCTCTGCGGCTGAAGCTCACAAACAAGGAGACGAGGAGGCGAGACCAGCTACGTGTGTGCGCAAAGCGCGCAGTACAGGATTCCCTTTAGGACGCTCAGAGCAGCGAAACGGAATGGCGGTGTCTTGGGAAGGATCTCCGGGGGCGGGGCTCGGCAAGGGCGTGTTGGCTGCGGGAGGGGCGCTTGCACAGCTCTGGGGCCGGCTTCCATCAGGCACTGAACTGAGTCTCTGTGTGGTTTGTGAAACTGTGAATTATGTTTTATGTATTTTACATAAATGTTGTACATGTCTGGCAAACAAAAAGTTTGAAAGAAATAAAAACCATGGGAAAATCTGCAGTGATATGTGTTCAGTAAAGTTTTTCATAACCTTGGTTGCCATGACAAAGTGCAGAACCTTGCAGGTCACGGACAGAGGTGGGCAAACAGACTGTGGGGCACAGTCCATGATACTTGGGGGGTGAAAAGGCAGGCCATAGGGTAATATGTTGATTTAGTATGATTTCCTATTTGTGAAAAATAAATATGAAATTTATACACATGTACGTATGGAAAAATGCATGGATGTCAGCATCACACTGATGATTATGGACGTTATCATATTGTATTTTTTCCTCTTTAATTATTTATTTCTTATGATTGAAACATACTGCTTGTGCCAAAAAAAATATTCAGAAGGATGAGAAAAAAGGGCTGTTTCTTGTTTCTGTGAGACAAACCCAGTTGCCATGGAGACTGTAGGTTGTCAGGCAGCGATTGGCTGGTGGGATGTGGGCAGTGGGTGCTTCCGGGAGCTCGATGCTGGCGCAGCTGTCAGACCGCACTGCGGAACCCAGCGCCAGCATGGAAGGTGTGGACGTGTGGGCCAGCACCTTAGCCCAGATGATGGCCAAGAGGAAACCTCAGGACACCTGGGAGCTTGTCCCTGAGGAAAACCTGGCCTCCGGGCGAATGGACAGCGGTGGTGTCCAGTACCGGCTGCGGGGGCTTTCAAGGTGCGGCTGAAGGCTGAGGCCTTCTGGAGGTCTGGGGGAGCTGATGGGTGCTCAGCCACTGGCCCCGGGTCAGCCCTGAGTCCCAGGGCCAGGCTGTGGGTGGCAGGGTCCATGGTGGGGAGGGGAGAAAAGCATGTGTCCTGGCTGCTCCCGGCCCCCAACAGGTGGGTGGGCCGGGTGCTCCTCTCCCTTCTGGGCAGCGGGGGGGTTGGGGCAGCAGCTCCTGTTCAGTCCCTGTCAGTGCCCACGAGCTGAGACCCTGCCCGGCGGGGGGGCCATCTGGAGTCCAGCAGGGCCCTGCGGGCGGGATGAGGCAGTCACCCACACATGGAGGCTTTGTTTGCTCACTGTGGCATCTCCTGGTTTCCATGGCAGCACTGACGGCAGACGGTGTCGTCACTGCCCAGCCCTGCTTCAGAGGGGTCTGGGGGATTGGTAAGCTGAGGGGTGGACCCAGGGAGCAGGGCCCGAGAGGGTAGACCTGTGTCTAGCCTGGGCTGTCGGCTGAGGGGGATCCAGGTTGGGACCCCCGGTGGCCATGGGCTACTATGATGTCACTGTGACAGGCTCTCACTGCAGTGAGGACAGGCCAGACCCATAGGCCCCACCCAGCCGGGGACCAGCCGGGAAGGAGTACAGTGGGAAGGGGGGCAATGCAGACAGGTCACTGTGGGGCTCCATGGGCAGCCACCCTTTGACACAGACACCACAGCTTCCCAGTATCTGAAGCCCTGGGGCCAGTCGCTTGCTTTCTGGGGGTGTGGAACCGCTCTCCGTGTCTGAGAAGCACCTTGAACCATGTTGCTATTCCTACAGCAAACTGCAGAACTGCTCTAGGCAGCTGGATGTGGCCTCAGAGGTGCTTGTGGACTAGATGTAAATAAATTGAAAGCTGGGTTTCTCCTGGGAACTGATCTCGGCTCATCCATGTCTGGGTGCAGCCAGCTGTTGCTGGATGGTTAGGGTTCGGGTTTGGGTTAGGGTTAAGAGCGACCTGACCATCACTGAAATCTCCATGGTCAGTGCTCGAAAGCTTCTGGGGCAGGTGTGCAAGTCACCACGCACGCACGCATGCATGTGCTACTATGACCTTGGGTCTCAGAGAGAGGCCCCAGCCACATAGACACGAGGCCTTAGGGAGCTCCCAGCACCAGCATGCTGACCCACTTCAGTCAGGAGGGTGCACGGCCCTCTTGCTCACACATCAAAGCCAGAACGAGTGAGGCTTGTGGGTTCACTTGTCACCCTGGGGTTCTCCAGCCCTTCACTGCTTTCCAGGAACCTCCCTCTCCCCTTATTGCCCCACCATCCAGCCTCACACAGCCCCCTATCACCTACTTTCCCTGTGGATGGGGTCTTCCTTCTGGGCCCCACCTCACCTTCTCTCTCTGGGACACTTGCTCTTTCTGCTCTCACTGTACCTGCAAGGCTGTCCTCAGCTCTTGGTGACATTTCCTCAGGACAGAAAAGCAGCAGGATATAGCAGCAAGTGGAGGGACCCCTCACAGGTGTCAGGCTATGCTTTGCCCTGAGTGGGGTTTGGTGCCAAGCTGAAGAAAGGCATTTGGTTTTTGGCTTTTCAGGTTACAGGCAGCAGGCAAAGGGTGTGCACCTGCATTCTTTCCCTTTACAGACAGGCACTGGGGACTGTGGAGCTAGTGCTGGGCTGCCCCCTGCCAGACTGGGGCACTGGGCGGCCCCCTCCTTCTGCTCATGGCCAACTCTCTCCTTCTAGGCTCCAGTGTGGCCACTGCCAGTGGGGCTGGTCCTCAGCCCACGTGCATATCCTCTTCCACATGTGGTGGGACGGGGACAGCCATCTGGGGCTGGTGAAGATGCGCCTCTGGGGCCAGCAGTGCAGGCTGTGCCCGCCAGGCTCCCACGGAGACTGCCAGGTGAGTCTTCTAAACATCCGGCTCTTCCTCAGCAAGCTGGTCCTGTACATCCTGCAGAAGTGCTACGGGGAGAGCCTCAGCTCAGACCAGTGCCCTGAGATCTGCTTCGGTGAGCACTGTGAGGCCTGTGACCTGGGGGTCTGCTTCTTCCTGAAGCCCCCAGACCCTGCCTGGGGGCCAGAGCCCAAGAGCCCCACCACCGTCAAAGGCAGGTACACCCTCTACAGCAGCAGCGGCTTGGCCAACGCAGCCTCTGGCAAGGAGCTGCTGGCCCTCAGCAGTGGCCCCGTGGTCGAGCGTGCCAGGAGCTATACCCCCAACTCCATCACCATTCCCCTGTCTGTGTCCGACTTCATCAGAAACCCTCTCTCTGCCAGCAGCGACTTCTTTGGCCAGGACGGCAATGACATCGTCACTGTCCCCTTCTCCCTTGTGGACACTGGGCGGGACCGGGGCCCTGCCGCTGATGCCCAAGGCAGCACAGGCCCTGAAGGGGGCTCCCTCCCCAAGGTCGACCGCAGTGGGTCGTGTGTCATTGCCATGGGCTCCATCTACCTACCTGCCAACTCCTCAGCCATGCCCAAGGCCAAGGGCATCCCCGTGAGCATCAGAGACCCTATCTTCCACGGTAGAGGACTGCTCCTCGGCAGCGCCAAGCCCTTCCAGCTCAAGGGCTTCATCTTCAAAGGCCGTGGCTCCATTTCCAGCCCCAAGGGTGTCGACCAGAGCCTCCTCACCACTGGGAACCAGCCGCTGCCTGTATCCTATCTCTTCAGCCTCACGGATGACGGAGAGGGCTCCATCACCTTCCCCATGTCCTTGGCTGCCATCATCGGGGGCGAGGAACCCTTTGCCAGTGCCAGGGGCTCCATCACCTTCCCTTTCACCTTCACCAATGAAGCCAAAGGCAAGGGCTCTGCCAGAGTCACCGGAGGCCAGGAAGGGGCGGGAGGTAGCAGTGGGCCCGACACCGCTGGCCAGGACCCCCTGGTCTCCATCGGCCAGGGCTCCATCACCATCCCCTTCTCTGTCTTCAGCATCATACACTGCAGGGCCCTCCAGAGCGCAGGCATTGCACCTCCCCGCTTCTACAGGAAGCAACGGCAGCAGAGGCCCAGGCCCCGCAGGTATAGCCCTGGGCCTCCTGAAGAGGAGGACCTGAGCTGTGATGAGGGCTGCTGCCGGCCGCGCTTCGATCCCCACGAGGAGGTCTGGATCTGGGTCTCCATGACTGTCTGCATCCTCTGGGTCATGTACCTGTACAAGTTCAGCCCTGACAACCTGCAGCCCCGCATGTGAGGCGTGCACCCCGCTGGCAGGGCTGCCCAGGCGCTAGAACACAGCCACCCTGTCCCCACCAGTGACCCCCGTGCCCCGGCCCGGCCCTCCCCCGGCTGACCCCCGCTTCCATGCAGCTCTCCCTGAACGCAGCCGTGGTGTGGTGGATGCTCATGCTGTAACACTCCCTGTGTTCCGCGTGTTCTAAGCGCTTTTCTCTGTGTATATGTGTGCCACACTCCAACAAAATAAACAGAAAAGCCATGTCCACTTTTGTTCTGCACTGAAGCCACCACCTCAGAGGAGGTGCGAGGTGGGAGGTACCCCATGCATGGACCCCGTCTGCCCAGCACTTTCTCCTGTGGATGGCGTCTGGATTCCTGGCCATGTGGGATGGGACAGTATGCCCAGGCCAACAACAGCCTTGGTACAGGGCTGAGGGGGAATCAACACTGTGTGGACCTGTATTTCAGGAACAGGTCACTTGCCACGCTCCTCCATGGGAAAATATTAGAGTCCCTCCTCCCACATCAAGGTTGGTGAGCCTTTCCCCACTCTCCTCCCTCCTCCCCTTCCCTCCCTCCCTCTGGACCAGTGTTCATCTTTACTGAAGATGCCGAACCCTGGCCTAAAAGGTGCATCCCATCGGGAGAGGGTGGGGCAGGAGAACACTGGCAGTGTACCAGATGAGGTTCTTAGGCCTGTTGGGTTCACAAATGCCATCTCTGCTAGAAGCCAGAAAACCCTGCAGGTATGCATAACCATACTGTGGATTTCTATCCTAACAGACCACTGGGGACTTGTCTAAGGGATGGGGGTGCTAAGCCTTGCGGCCCCAGTCAGGTGGGGGCATGACAACGGCTGGCTGGATCGGGCAACCCTGCCTCAGGGCCCCAGGGAAGCTGAATCCTGGGTGGTAGGGTAGAGGGGGGACTGTTTGGGGAAGCCTTGCCCTGTTGTGTGGGGTGAGTGCATGGAAGCCTTTGTCCAGGCTCTGCCCAGCAGGTATGGCAGCTCTGGAACATTCTGCCCTCAGGCTGACCTGGGTCCTAAGCGCTGACAGGTGTGGGGGAGGTACGCAGGGAGGGGATCTCCTGCACTGACGCTGTGGCCTAGAGAGTGGGGCTGGAGGTGGGCTCCAGGTAGCACCAGACCTCACATCTCAACCTGCATGCCTGCACAGGCCCAAAGGCCGCCAGATACCAGAAGGTTCCACTCGATATGGAAGGCCAAGCTTCATGGATACACCACATGCAGACCTGGCCAGCTTGAGTGGGAGCCCTCACCTAGCAGCGTGGGCCTGGGAAGCCCTACACCCAGACCTCCAGGTACTGTCTACCTGGGTGAGACCCTCCCTCCAGCATGGGATCACCTTCACCCTCAGTGTGCTGTCTACACTGGATGAGAGCCTTCTGTCTTAGGGCAGGACCAAGCCTCTTACTGGGGTGTGTGTCTACCCTGGGTGTGATAACCTAAGTGGGTGGTATCAGTTCTTGGTAGGGTGAATCTGATTAGAAGGGTGCTTGTGGGCTGGCCCTCTCCCCCTGCACCTGTTACCCACAGCTTCCTGCGGTCAGGCTCCTCTATGCTGGTGGGGGTTGGTAGGAGGTAGAGGTGTCCACTACAGTGTCACATGGGTCTGCTGTCCAGCCTGATGAACTCTCTCCCCACATCTTCTGTCCATGATTTGGGGGGTTCCCAGGGCAGGATGAGACCCCATTCCTGGGGTGTCTTCCTCCCTTCTGGCTAGCCTTGGGAGACCCTAGTGTACCAGTGGGCAGGGTCCTGGAACCCCGAGAGGGACTGGATAGAGGCGCTCAGCTCTCCCGAAGGGCCCCTCACACAACCCACACCCTGTCCACTGCGCCAAATCTTGTCCCCAGGGACAACCCTCCCTCCTGGTCACCTCACTCCCCATCCCTTTCCAACACCTCAGATGGTCCTCCTGTCCTCTCCTCCCCCGCCCCTCCCCTGCCCCGCCCCTTCTCCAGTCCCCGCCCCTTCTCCAACCCGGCCCCTCCTACCACCCTGCACCTGGGCCCACCTCTCAGCCCCTTGTGTACTCTGAAACACCAATTGGGGCCTAATTAATGCTGATGCAGCAATAACTACCTTAGGGAAGTGAACTAGTAATGGAGATACACAACATCTGAAGGTCTCAGGAAGGAAGGAAGACACTCTACACGTCATCACTGTTACTTCAGCCAAGGTTGGGGAACTCAAAGTGTGACCCATCTCCTGATTTTAGTTAGGTGTCTTGGGGAAGGGAAAGAATCAACTTTCTTGCACTCCAGGGAGTGGTCACAACAGCCACACTGCCGCACAAAGAGGCCTCATGCAGGGCGGGGCGAGGGGACGACCTAGCATGACCCTGATTAGCCAGTGACCCAGGATGCTTCCTGCCCTTTGGGGACACAGGAGGGTGGGTGCTTGTCTTGCCAATGGGTTTCAGCCCCGGGCAAGTTCAATATAGATTCAATGTGAGCAAAAGAATGACAGCAAAACGTTCTTGGGGTGAAAGGTTTATACCCAACTTTATTTCCAGGTGGCAGGTCAGTCACTAAAATCCCGTTCACTCAGAGCGAGTCTGCATGCAGCAAGCCGGTCTCTGCCTCTGGGCCCCTGTCTGCACAGCCGTCCTTGGCACTGCCACCACTCCAGCCTCTGCTCTGCTCTCCTGCAGCCCTGCTGCCGTGCCACCGTGTCGCCCAGAGCACTGGGTGGAGCTCTTTACATAGAGTCTATAGCAACGTATTGCCCACATGTGTGCAGCAGGCTAGACAACCAAGGTGTGGATAAAATGGGAGTTCCTGTGGCCAGGATTCTCACCTGACCCTGGTTGACTATCTCACTGCACACCTGTGGGCAATACATTGCTGTTATATAAAGAGCCCTGCCTAGTGTCCTGCGCGACGTGGTGGCACGGCTGCAAGGCTGCAAGAGAGCAGAGCAGAGGCTGGAGTGGTGGCAGCACCGAGGACAGAGGCCCAGAGGACGGCTGTGCTGGACGACTGTGCAGAGAGGCCCAGAGGACGGCTGTGCAGGCAGAGGGGCCCAGAGGCAGAGACCGGCTTGCTGCATGCAGACTCGCTCTGAGTGAACGGGATTTTAGTGACTGACCTGCCACCTGGAAATAAAGTTGGGTATAACCCTTTCACCCCAAGAACGTTTTGCTGTCAATTTCTTTGGTCACACTGAATCCATAGTGAACTTGCCTGGGGCTGAAACCCATTGGCAAGACACAGGGCCAGGTGAGAATCCTGGCCACAGGAACTTTCATTTTATCCACAGCGCTTTATCTCCACAACCCTCTCCCTGGGGGCAGCCACAGTGCCACCTCTGCAGCTCATGCCCTGTCCCTGGCTAGTGTCCTGCATGTACCAGGTGCTGCACTGGGGTCCCTCTGGGAGGATTCACCCTGCGTGAACCTCACTGGAAAGCATTTCTACTTTCTCTGAGCTGAAAAGTCCGACGACGGTTTATTGACTTTGCTTAGAAACACATCTATCTTGTTGTCCTGCCAATGGGTTTCAGCCCTGGGCAAGTTCACTATGGATTCATGGAGACTGAAAAATGACAATGGAACATTCTTGGGGTGAAAGGGTTTATACACAACTTTATTCCACAGTGTCAGGTCAATCACTAGAATCCTGTCCACTTAGAGTGAGCCTGCAGGCAGCAAGCCGGTCTCTGCCTCTGGGCCCCTCTGCCCGCACAGCCGTCCTCTGGGCCTCTCCGTCCCTGCAGCCGGCTCAGGCTCTGTCCTCGGCCTCTCCACAGCCACCACTCCAGCCTCCGCTCTCCTGCAGCCGTGCAGCCCAGAGCACTGGGCGGAGCTCTTTATCTAGAGTCAGTAACGATGCATTGCCCACACGTGTGCATTGGGCAAGCCAACCAGGGGCAGGTGAGAATCCTGGAACCTTTACTTTCTCCACACATGTAGTCTAGATGTTGACTTGCATTGCTTTCTAGAAAGTTCTACAGATCTGTTCAGAAAGGGACTGGGAGAGTGTGGAGGCAGATCTTTGAGTCCCTCACTGCTCAGGGCTGGGCTGCTTCCAGGCACTGGCGGGGATGGGCCCTGCAGGACGGCTGCTGCTCCCTGGGGGCCTCGTGAGGACCATACACTTGTGCCATTGTGAAGTGACTTGCTGCATCCATTTGTATTATGAAAATGGTATGACATTTTAGCTCCCAGAAATGGAGAGTTCAGGAAATGCCCCACTGTTTGTTGGGCACCCTGCATTTGACCGGCGCCTGCTCACACATGGGCTTGCTTCCTGCTCTGCTGTGCGGCCTCAGTGATGTGGGGAAGGTGTCGGACAGAGCAGGAGGAGCTGCCTGGGACACAGCAGCTGTAGCCTGGAGCTGAGGGTCTGGTGCAGCTGGCCAGGCCCACGCTGGCTGCACAGGTTGGCTAGGCTCATTCCCTTCCTGGGTGCTGCCTTCTACACTGTGACTTGGGGGCTCTGGCCACCATTAGGCTCCCTGCAGCTGGCTTCCCTCCAGCCGGAGAAGGTGGGGGGCTAGAGGTCAGCCACATGACCCCTGCTGGGTAGCAGGGTCTGTCAGGGAGGCCAGGCAGACAGGCTGAGTGGGGTCTGGGTCAGTGCCAGGCTGTCAACCTGGGGTGCGGGTGGACAGGCCCTCGACATCACCTGAGGCCACGGCTGTCTTTCTGCCCCATGGGGGTCTGAGAGGCTGAGCACAGGGCTGGCGTCGGACAGGCAGCCAGAGACAAGAGCCACTAGGAAGCACACTGTGGTGGAAGAGCATCTTTGGGAGGAACTGCAGTGGGGGTGGCTCTGTGGACCCTGTTTTCTCTGTACTCTGGCTGCTATCCTGTGTACACAGTCCCTTCTGCTTTGCAGGTCCCACATACAATGACGTGAGCTGGGCACCCCTGTCAGATGCTGTCCCACCCATGGCCCTGCCACACGTGACGACCAGGGCAGGTCCCAGCTCGGTGGCCCAGCCCCTGTGCTGAAGGCAACAGATCACTCCTTGGGGCTGTGAGCCCATCGGTGAGTGACCTTGGCTGACTTCCTGAGAACGGGAAGGGAAGGCCCATCTCCTGCGCCCAGTCAGGAAGGATTCATGGAGGGGAAAGGCTGTGTGCACCAGCTCTGACTGCTTGTTGGGTGGGCCTTGGGGCTGCCGAGTGGTGACCTTGGCCCATGTCCTGCATCTTATTGAAGGAGGGCTGGGAGGGAAGGTGGGCCTGCCCCGGCCTTCCCTAACTCTGGCACCCCATTTCACTGCAGTGTTCGGCTGCCCTGTGTGCCTTGCTGGGAAGGCAGGCACCCCTCCCAGGCTCTGCCTGACCCGTGGACGCATGGTGGCTCCTGTTGCAAAAAGAGAGGGCCTGGCATGTACTACGGGTGCTGGCCCCTGGCCACCTCTGGGCTCACCTTGGGGCCCGGGGGTCTGTGGGTGGGGGCGACTGGGCAGCAGCTTTAGGTCTCAGATCTGGAAGGTGGGAATGTCTCGCCACCTGCCTGACTCTGAGCTTCACTGGCTCTGTGCCCCTGGGACCCGTGCTCCCTCCTTCACCACTGGTCACTCACACCCCCACCGTCAGAACTTCCAAGGAGGTTAGGGCAAGAGGCTTTTTAATTCTGGTAATTTTCACTTAATTTTGGAAAGGACCTGGTCCAGCCAAGACACACTGTAGCCTACCCCAGAGAAACCACATTTGAAACAGCTATTTAATAAATGCACCCAGAATGTCTAGCTGCCAGATGGACCCCCGCCACTGCCCCTTCAGTGGTTGCTTGGGCCTTGTCACCTCCTCCGTGACCTGATGGGGGTGGTGGCATCTCAGTGTGGCATTTCTTTATTGACTCATGATGGCGGACTGGCCATTTGTATACCTTCCTCTTTGAAACGTCTTCAGTCTAGGTAAATGTTGCTTGTACACTTGAGAATTGTGTGTGGACTGCCCCACAAAGGTTACTTAGCCCAGTGTGGGGCCAGCGCTATTCCATCCCATGACATCCTTGCTGATTTTCATCTACAGGTCCTACCAGCTCAGCTATGAAATGTGCTCTGTCCTTTCCCTTTAGTTCTGTGTTCTCACTGCATATATTCTGAAGCTGTTATTAAAGTCACAAGTAGGATTTTTATGTCTTCCTGACCCTTTTATCACGATGGAGAGTTGCTCTTCATCTCTGGAAATGCCAGTGGGCCTGATACGGGTGTTCGTGGCAGCTTTCCAACATGTAGTTTTCATGGCACGTCGTCTTCCATCCCGTGGACCCTTTCCCACATGTGTCTTCACAGTTTGGGAATAGTGGACCTTGGTGTCCCTCCCAGCCGCACGATCCCTGCCTTTAATTGGCAGCAGCCTCCCTTTGCATTGCGTGGGGTTATTGATGTAGTCGGCTACGCACCTGCTGCCTTCCTGGCATTTCTTTTTTAGCTGTCCTGTCTTGTGTCCCCCTGTTCCTTCATGCCTGTCTTTTTTGGGCTAATTGAATTTTTTCAGCACTTCCTTTTAGTCCCTCGTGGGCCTTTCAGTGTTAATTTAGCAGTGAGGCAATGCCTCCTCATATTATGTTTTCTGAAGTGATACAACATGCATCCCAGCTGACTGCAGTCTGCTTGCCCTTCACTGCAGGAGCCTGGCAGCAGGGCAGTTCCATCACCCCACCCTCATGCTGTTGCCATGGGGTTCCCTGACATATCCACGAGGAACTGTAATATACCGTAGTGGTTCCTTTAAGAAATGGTGTGTGAAGTTGGGTTCTCTGGAAGAGAAGCTGGAGGGAGCTGGGGTCACACCCGAGGCAGGGAGGCAGGTGCTGGTGGCACAGGAGAAGCGAGGCTATCACTGTTGGGGCCACTGCTCGCCCTGGAGAGGCCCCATGTCTCCAGGGGATCCTCCGTGCTGCGTGCTCCTTCTCCTTCCGTGGGCCCCTGTGTGGGCCACTCTGTTCTCTGCGTGGGGGTGCTGCAGCTCCGCTTTTGTTCCCGGACTTCCTCCGTTGTCAGTTCCCGGCCAGCCACTTCCTGCTGGTGGCCTGTCCCTGCCCTGAGCCTGCCCGGTGCTGCTGTGCGTCAAATGTCACGGTGCTCTGTTCAGGACTTTACCCTGAGTTCCTTGTGAGCTTCTGCCCCTGCCAGGACCCGTGTTTCTGTGGAGACCTGCAGCCGCCAGCACTGCTGCACTGGGGCACGTCCTGGGGTCTGTGCCCATCCACCTGTCTTTCTTTTCTCAGGGACGGCCGCCTCTTCTGCTCTTTCTGTGTTTGCTTTCTGTTCTACGCTTTATGTGAGAACCTGTGTGAAGGTCCTGGTGGAGTACATGCGTGTAACCAGCACGGCACAGTGGGGTTTGCTGAGTGAGAGATGACTTCTCTCAGGGCCTGAGTTTTGCTCAGGCTGGCAGGGAAGGAGGTCTGGTCTGTTGTCTGTCAAGTCCATTTTAATTCCATTTTTGTCCCATTATGGCCTTTACTAGAGGGCACAGTTCTTATTCTGAAGGCTTCCCGGGTATCAGCTGATGCTGGGGATGCCCCGGGGGCCCCACTTTGTTGGAACGGGATGCAGTGTGTTCCTTCTCCACTCCGCTGGGCCTCAGGAGCCTTGCCCTGCATATATTGACGGCAGCCTAGGGCATGGCCCTGGGGCCCCCAGTCTCTGGGTCCAGATGCTGTAGATTCCAGGTGTGTCCACAGCCCTGGAAGCTAGTCTCTGGGTCTGCCTCAGTGAGATCTTGGTTCTTCTTGGGGACCACCTCACAGGGGAGGAGATGTGTCCCCAGGCAGAAAGCTGGCCAATGTGGCCTGTGGCTCAGTCATCTGTGTCGGCTGCCCAGCACCTGCAGACAGCTGCTTCTACACTTGTCCAGGTGGCAGCTGTCTGCAGGCCGGCGGGGGCGCCAGCTGGGGATACAGCCCAACTGACAGTTAGTGAACAGAGTCTCAGAGGGTACATCTGTAATGGGTGGGTGACAGGGCGGGCTTCTCCAGGTATTCCGGGGTCCTGGATGCAGGGCAGGTGTGTTCACAGCTCTCTCCTGTGCTTGTCCCTTGATAAAATGTGTGGCCTGGAAGGCAGGACCCTGTGAACTGGAACCAACCGGTAGAAGACTGTCTTTGCAGGGGTTGTTCCCATGGAAGTCCTACAACTGGCTTCAGAACCCCAGTGCCCTACCCCGTCAACCCGCTGAACTTGAGTGGGCACCGGACAGGCAAAGCCAGGCCTCCAAGCTCTGGCTCACCATCTTGTCCCTACGTGTCACTGTAAATGGGTTTATCAGATCTGCCCCCGGAATGAGGTGGGTCGGGAAGGAGAGGGGGGTCTACAGGAGAGTCAGGAAAGCAACGAGCCCCCAGGAACTTGGCCTGGGGCTTGTCATTCAGATGGAAAAAGGAAAACCTCACTGTTTTGTAGGGAAGAACTACAGGTGTTGAAGGAGGGAGCTGAAGTGATTGAGGGGTGAGGCCCTTTAAGGCTTGGCTGTCACACTCGGGTTCCCTCCTGGGCACTGTGAAGAACGGTCCGTCACATTTTCTCTCATCTGTGCACAAGAATAACAGCTTTGTTTATGGATTTTCTGAGATGTCCTTCTAATTCTGGTGCCCATGAATTATGAACCACACAGACTAGTACATAGCAGATGGCTTTTGTTGAGCACAAATATGCCCTTGGTGGAGCATCTTTCAGAGGGAGGGCTGTCTGGGAGCCCAGAGCTGTGGCCCTGGTGCCCCTTTCATCCCCACAGCTGCTCTGGGTACCCGGCTGCCCATGCTTGCCCATAGATTACAATCTTCTGAATGGCAACACTTGAGCCCATGTTCTGCACCTGTTTGAGACCCAAGCCTGGGAGGAGAACAGGTAGCATTTGCTGTCCTGTCCGTTTTCTTTCCTTTTTTTTAAAATATAATTTATTTTGGTATCATTAATCTACAATTACATGTGCAATATTACGGTTATTAAACTACCCCTTCATCAGGTCCCCCCCACCAACCCCATTACAGTCACTGTCCATCAGCGTAGTGAGATGCTATAGAATCACTACTTGTCTTCTCTGAGTTGTACAGCCCTCCCGTGCCCCCAACATTACATCTATGAATTGTAATGCCTTTTTCCCTCTTATCCCTCCCTTCCACCCATTTTCCCCAGTCCCTTTCCCTTTGGTAACTATTAATAGTCCATTTCTTGGGTTCTGTGAGTCTGCTGCTGT
>JAVSCE010021970.1:0-28830 GCA_032199065.1 Smutsia gigantea | reverse complement strand
TACAGTAATTTTAAGTATGAGGCATGTACAGGTTTTAACAAACTACTAATTAAATTAAGTACACACATTAATAGAACAGGAATACAGATATATAGCAAAAGCAGAAAAATCAGATAAATTAAAACAACGCATTCCTGGAAACTGTTCACATCTCATTTGTTTTTTTAACAGCAGATAATCTATAATAGCATGATTCTGAAGCACCACAACTCGCACTTCTCTTAGCTCTTGACTGAGTTAAGATAATACAGAAGCAGTCAAATTTGTTGTCTCACTGTACACACAGGCCAGCTTAGATATTTTTCTTTTTGCATTCCAATGATAAGTCCAGCAGGATGAATGCCGCTGTAACTGCCTCAGAGGTGGGATCCAAAGCCTCAAGTTGTTGTCACAATCAGACGGCAGAGCTCGGAGAAGTCTTTCATGATTATTTTCAGGATAATCTGTTAGAGCAGGAAGGATGCATCCCACACCACAAAACCATCTTCTGTAGTTTACTTAATCTTTAATATGTGTTCTGCTGAAATCCAGCTCTTCACTAGTTTTGGAGCAACAAAACAGTGACTATAAATGACAAAAGACTTGTAAATGAGAGTGGCTAAAGATCTGAGGAGAGCTTACCACAAGACAGTTGACATAGGAAATTTGGATATTTTTGCAACACAAAACATCCAGCAACAAAGTTTGGCATCATTCTCTTTGACAGTGCTTTCCAGGTAATTAAGCAAGTGATTATATATGGATAAATAAGCCGAATTAGCCACATACTTTCTCTAATGAAGAGAAAATTCCTCTGACATTTTCCAGGGGCCCTCTGGAAAATATCAGTTAACTAGGGGTAAAAGCACCTTTTTTAATTTGATTTTGGAAAGTTGTCAAAGGAAAGCTTTTAAGGCACTTGCCTAAATAGAATTATAGGTTATTAATACTTATTATTTAACTAGAATGACAATAAAAAGGTTTAAAGGCAAATACAGGTTCCTCAGTTGTTAACAACACTTAGCTTACAGTCCTTTTAATAAGATTTCATCTTCTTAAATATCAGAGAACTCCTTGAGACTTTAAGCATGAGAAACTGCTTTGATAAAAACAATTAGAAAGTTCTTTGCAATCTTTTAACATTAAGAGCAGACTAATCAGTTTAAGAACACTTTGTCTTTAACTGAAAACAAAATTCTAAATTTGCTGTGTACTTGATATTGAGACTCATTTGCTTTAATTTCACATAACATGACTGTATCAACTTCCACAAACTTTCTACAACTTTCTTTTTACATTCAGAGTTCTTTTAAATAAACAGCTGTACTTTAGAAGTTACATTCTTTTACCCTCAACAAAATGAATTTTTACTCTTTATACCTTCTTTTATTAAACACACATCTTTTCTAGCAAGCAGAGATGTCTTCTTTAATATATTAAGTAGTTTTAATTA
This sequence comes from Smutsia gigantea, assembly GCA_032199065.1. Taxonomy (NCBI): domain Eukaryota; kingdom Metazoa; phylum Chordata; class Mammalia; order Pholidota; family Manidae; genus Smutsia; species Smutsia gigantea. Next base: position 27,398 of record JAVSCE010021970.1, on the reverse strand, counting down.
GGACTTAAAACATAAGGTACTTTAACTTTAAATGAACACTTTTTATCATTTCTGGAAATGTGCCTTACAGCACAATTTTTACTGAGCACAAAACATCTTCATATAACTTAGCAAAACTCTAAGAATTTTGGTTACCACAAAAATTCTCAGGCTGTTTGCAGATATACACACGGTTATACATTAATATATTATTATTATTAAGATGTTCATTTGTTACACTTGTTTACACACTCTTTAGCAATTATGCTAGATTACTTATAAAAACTTTTACATTACACAGAGTTAAGCTTAAGCATTTTTTCTTGAAAGATTTAACAGATAACATCAATTGAAATGACTTTAGGTAAACAGGCAGCTGATAACCAAAAGACATGTCCGTTTCAGTTAAACTTAAATTAGCATTAATGCTTAATATCTTTTATTAGAATCATCTGGAAGTTTTAGAATGCCCAATTTTCACAAGCACATGTTTTTAAGTTAATTTTATTAATACTATCCAGAGGTAGCAAAACATTTTTTAGTTAAACACTTAGGCAAACAAACATACAGACTGAGACATAATGATTACAGTTAGCAATACTTCTCATCAAAGAACATATATTCAGATAGATAAACTGATACACAGATTTGAGTTACTAATATTCAATTGCCCTCTTACTTTTTAGCTTACTTGATTAAAGGTATTTCAGTTTGCAAGAAGGGTGAGTAGTTCACATAACTGGGTTAAGGTTTAGCTGGTCTCAGACTAAAAGGAGCCAATGAAGGCTCTGTACTGATAGGGACTGTGTTTGTCCATGGGGCTGGAAATGAAATGCAAGTACTATTCTAGCACAAGTTATTTAAAGCCAGGCTGTATTGCAGAAGATAAATTTCTTCCTTTTCAGGGAGTCTAGTTTAAAAACCTCTCAAACTTTTGAAGATAATGATGAACTCAATAAGTAGAATAGATTTTCACTAAAAGAATTTAGAAAACTAGTTCCATATTGTAGTAGTTCATGGGACTTTTGACTATTTTCTTTCCTTGTGGCAAAATATATTTAGCTGCATAACATTATATTGCATACTTCTTTCAGGGGCCAAGCCTCTCTAATCAGAGATTTAAAACTGGTAGCCAATGCTAATTGTCTTTTAAGTGGCTAACGAGTGCTCAGACACATTTTATGAGATAAAGAGTACAGCATTTAGTCAGGAATAAGAGAAATTTCTTACCTTACAATGGTGGGCATCAGGTTCCGTGAAACTGATGAAGTTAGAAGAAAGTTAGGAACGCCCCTTGCCTCACTCAGAGGCCAGGGTAGCCTGAAAAAGCAGGATGGAAGTCAGAGAGACAGAAAGAGAGTCACTTCTCATGGACACCCAGTCGGGCTGTCGGGGTCTGATTCCAGACACGTGGGCCTTTAAGAAGCCGCTGAAGTGTAGCCTCAACCTAGACTCTCGCAGTTGCCCATGGCTTTCCTCAGTCCCTTGCATCCAAAGAGATGCCTCTGAAAGGGAATCCTGGCCTCCACTCAGGTGACTTTCCCGGCTCCCAAAGGAGATGGGGGATCCACTGAGGGAGATGCAGGGGAACCTGTCACTCGAGACTTTGAGTTCGGCCACCAGGCTAGTCCCATTTAAGTGGCTGATGTTCGCCTGATGTTGTGTGCCATAGACAGCTTCCTTCTATATGGACAGTGAAAGAAAAGGCAGGCTTGGATGCCGATACTCACCACTGAGGTTATCTCAGACGAGCCCCTGAAAATGATGCTGGGGTTCTTGTTTGCAGAGCTGAAGAATGAACTTAACAAATAGTCAAGGTAGGAGAGCTAATGGGAGGCTTTTATTTAGAGATACAGTGAGAGGAGAGACAGCTCCTGGCTCACGCAGGGAGGGGATAAGAGAGCCTTGTGCACATAATTCTGACAAATGATAGGGCTGTTTTACATTCTTTGAGGAAATACTTTCCACTGAAATCTGTCTGAAGGAGCCTTCAGATTTAAGGAAAGGACAGTAAAAGCAAACGTTTCTCTGTCTGTTATAGCTAGAGGAATTGTCAAAAAGCAATCTTTAAGATAAATGATAGCCATATCTCAAACTTTTGGAATCATAGCCAGAGAAGGGAGACCTTGTTGTAAAGGTCCCATAGGTTAGAGAACTGCATTAATTTGTCCTAAATCATGCAAAAGTTTCCAATTTCCTGACTTCCTTTTTAATGACAAAAATAGGGGAGTTCCAAGGAGAATTAGAAGGAACAATATGACCGCTGTCGAGCTGTTCCTGCACTAACTGCTCTGCAGCTTTTATTTTTTCAGTTGTAAGAGGCCACTGATCCACATCTATAACAACTTCCTGGGGGATTTCCTCGTCTTTCTCTTTCGTGTCTTGGGTCTATACTATCCTTAATTAAGGTCCACAATCCAAAAGTATCGACAAGAATCTTGGCTGGACCATGTTTATCATAATATTCTTGTAATTTTTCTCTTACTTTGTTCCAAGTTGCTAAATTAATGGTTCCTTCCTCTGGGAACCATGGGCATATTTTTTCTACAAACTCTAAAAACTGTGTAAGCTGTTGCTGCCCTACCTGCGCGCCACCGGCTCTAAGCATGTTTTTAAGCATATTTACAAAGAGCATCCTGCTACTTCCATTCCCCATGAGTACTCACTGTGTCTGATGCTCTTCTTACCAATTCTGTGCTTCACTGCTCCACCCCGAGCTCGCTTTGGCCTCTAAGCGGATGCGTCCTTTTCCTGCAGTGGCCCGTCACCATTGTCCCCCGTATTCAGGTCCCTGTTCGGGCGCCACTTTCTGCTGGAGCCTGGCAGCAGAAGTCGAACGGTACCTGAATGGGGGGGAGCGAGGGTTTGTATATACAAAGATCACAGGAGGGCAGTCTGTTGGTGCAGAAAGCCAAAATGCTTTATTTCTCTTTAGTGTATATGCACTCTTGTTATGAAACTATCCAAAGTATATTGGCATTACAACAAAGACACTACCTTATCATACGGAGAGTTGTTTTCTTAATCAAGTTCCCTGTTCCCAGGACCAAGGAACGGTTACTCTGTTCCCAGACATTCATGTCTCAAAAGAACTTGTACAAGGACAAAAGTTGCAGGATAAACAAGTTCTCTCTACAATATGGAGGAAGTTCACAAAATGGCTTCACTTATGTCAAGCAGTAACCAAACACGGCTCTCCACATCTAGAATGGCTGCTGAACTTAAGATGGTTGTGCTTGTGCTCTCATGGCTCTCCAAACAAGGCCCAATTAGGAGAGAGTTATCACACAGCAATTTGAATAGGGAAAGCTTAAGATAAGGAATTATTAACTCTAACAGTGAATGAGTATAACAAGGGATTTGGCTAGTAAGAAGCAAGGAGACCTGATATACAGATAGAATTCTGGGGAAAAGATGGTGGTGTAGGATGGCAACGCAAAAATCTCCTCCCCAAATCACATAGGACCCCAAAATACAGCAAATACAACTAAGTATGAAAAAACATGAGGACTTCAGAAACAACGACCTACATCTGTGGAAGAAGAGAAGACCCTATAGGAAAGGGTAATGTGGCAAAGCTGTCATCCAGCAGGACACAAGCCCTCCCCCTGAAGCCCACAGGTGGGAGGAAGAGGAATGGAGCAGGGAGGGACTAGAAACCCAGGACCACTGAACACCTGGCCTTGGATATCTGCTCAGGGAACATGAGCCCACAATGCATGGTACCCTGGGGATTGCTGGGGCTTGGCAACAGAGACAGGTGGAACACTCAGGGAGGCTGACATCCCAGTTGCCTGTGGTGAACAAACATGCCCTACCAGTCCCCCACAGAAAGAAAGAAGAATGGGCAGTTTGAAAGACTTCCAAGCAGTGAGAAGGGTGCCAGAGGGGTAGGGATCACACAGTGCTCTTGGTTTAGGAGAAAGTTCAGGTGAACCATACCTCTCCAGCCTGCCCTGAGCCCAATACGTTGGGCGAAATCAAGAGTTTCAGATGCTCCATCCCCCTAAGGCAACACAGCCCAGAGCCTCCTAGTGGCAGCATGTAGCTTACCAACCAGCAGTGAAATCAGACTTTGCTCCAGGGTATGCAGGGAGAGAAACTCCAGCCTACTGAGCCCGATTTTGGGCCATATGGGAAGCTGCATGCAAAAGCCAGCCCCAGGAGTTCTTTCCTCCCAGCAGGTATTGGTCCTGTACACCAGCATCCCCAGTGATCACAGCAGGCTGGATGGAGGGCAGCCCTGACAATGGCAGCTTCATCCATGCAGCACTGATGCTCTTCTCAGGGTTCAAGTGGATGCAGTCCAGCCCTGGGAGTTCTTTCCTCCCAGCAGGCACTGGTCCTGTTCACCTGCAGCCCCCACCATTGGGGCAGTATGGAGGGAGAGCATCTCCTTCCACAGAAGCTCCAAAGAGTATTCTTCCTGCTCCCACAATCAGTTGATGGCCCAAAGAGCCCACCTAAAATCAGATCACTACAAGCAAGGCAGAAAGGTGCCACACACACTGCACACCAACAGTTGGGGCCCCTGCACAGGAAATTGAGCTTCTGGGAACTACAGGGTGCCTCCTACACAAATCTATTATATCATAAGAAACACTAAAAAATAATGAAGAGAGAGAGGAATTTGGTCAAAACAAAAATACAGGAAAAACACCAGAAAGAGTGTTTAGTGAAACAGAAATTACCAATCATCTTGATAAGGATTTCAAAATAAAAGTAATAAACATGCTCATGTATTTACAGAAAAGTATTCAAGATCTCAGGGAAGTTTTCAACAAAGGGATAGAAATCCTCAAAAAAAAAGCCACTCAGAGCTGAAAAATACAGTATCTGAAATGAAACATACAAAGGAGGGATTTAAAAGATTAGATGAGGTAGAGGAGACAATAAATGAAATAGAAATTAGAGAAAAGGAAAAGAAGCTAATGCACAGAGAGGAAAAAAGGAGCTCTAGGAATGAAAGAAAAATAAGAGAATTGTGTGACAATCCAAACAGAACAATATTTACATTTTAGGGGTACCAGAAGAAGAAGAGAGAAAAAAAGGGCTAGAAAGTGTCTTTGAGGAAATAATTGCTGAAAACTTGCTTAATCTGGGGAAGGAAAGTCTCTCAGGCCATGGAAGGGCAGCTATCTCCCAACACAAGGTACCCAAGGAAGACAACACCAAGTCATATAATAATTAAAATGTCAAAGATCAAGGACAATGAGAAAGTACTGAATGTAGCCAGAGAGAGAAAAATGGTCACTTGTAAAGGAAAGTCCATCAGGCTACCAGCAGACTTCTCAGCAGAAGCCTTACAAGCCAGAAGGGAGTGGCATGATATATTTAATGTAATGAAATAAAAGTGGTGTCCAATAAAAAAATCTCTACCCAGCAAGATTATCATTTAAATTTGAAGCAGGGATTAAACAATTTCCAGATAAGCAAAAGTTGAGGGAATTTACCTCCCTAAAAGCATCTCTACAGTGTATTTTAAAGGAAAAGCTCTAGATGGAATAGCTCCTAAGGCTAAACAGCTATCGCCAGAGAAAATAAACCCACAGTAAATGTAGTAGACCAATTAATCACTAAGGAAAAACAAAATTAAATCAACTACTCACAATGTTAGTCAAGAGATACACAAAGGGTGAAGAATATGACACCTAATATATAAAGAGTAGAGGAGGAAGAAGAAGGGGAGCAAAAAAACCTTTAAATTGTGCATGAAATAGAGTAATAAGCCTTTAATATAGACAGTTAGATAGTTAGGAAGCCATCTTTGAACCTTTGGTAACCACAAATCTGAAGCCTACAATGGCAGTAAGTACATGTCTATTGATAATCATCCTAAATGTAAATGGACTGAATGCACCAATCAAAAGGCATAGTGTTACTGAATGCATAAAAATACAAGACCCATCTATATGCTGCCTAAAAGAGACTCATTTCAATCCCAACGAAATACACAGACTAAAAGTTAAGGTACGGAAAAAGATATTTCATGAAAATAAAAGGGAGAAATAAAGCAGGAATAGTAGTACTTAGACAAAATCAATTTCAAAACAAAGAAAATAACAAGAGAAAAAGAAGGACATTACATGTGATAAAAGGGTCAATCCAACAAGAGGATATAGCCATTACAAATATCTATACACCCAGTATAGGAACACCTAAATATGTGAAACAAATACTAACAGAATTAGAGGGGGAATTAGAATACAGATCATTCATTTTAGACTTTAACACACAACTCACACCAAAAGACAAATCAACCAGACAGAAAATAAGTAAGGAGACAGAGGCACTGAACAATACATTATAACAGATGGACCTAACAGACATCTACAAAATACTTCACCCAAAATCAGCAGGATACATATTCTTCTCAAGTGTACATGGAACGTTTTCCACAATAGATCACATACTAGGTCACAAAAAGAGTCTCAGTAAATTCAGAAGGACTGGAATTATGCCAACCAGCTTCTCAGACCACAGAGGTATGAAACTAGAAATAAGTTATACAAAGAAAACAAAAAAGTCCACAAGCACATGGAAAATGAACATTTTCCTAAATAATCAATGGGTCACTGACCAAACAAAAACAGAGATCAAGCAATATATGGTGACAAATGAAAACAACAACTCAACAGCCCAAAACCAGTGGGATGCAGCAAAGGCAGTTCTAAGAGGAAAGTATACAGCAGTACAGGCTTACCTCAAGAAAGAAAAACAACCCCAAATGAGCAGTCTAACTCACAATTAATGAAACTAGACAAAGAAGAACAAATGAGGTCCTTCAGTAGAAGGAAGGACATAATAAAGATCAGAGCAGAAATAAATAAAATTGAGAGAAATAAACCAATAGAAAGAATCAATGAAACCAGAGCTGGTTCTTTGAGAAAATAAGCAAAACTTAGAAAACCCTAGAGAGACATCAAGAAAAAAGATAGTGTACACACACAAACAGAATTGGAAATGAAAAAGGAATAGTCACAATGAACAACACAGAAATACAAATAATTATTAGAGAATACTATGAAAACTTATGTGCCAACAAATTGGACAACTCAGAAGAAATGGAAAAATTCTAGAATAATACAACCTTCCAAGAATGACCCAGAAAGAAACAGAAAATCTGAACAAATTACCAGCAATGAAATATAATTGGTAATCATAAAACTACCTAAGAACAAAATGCCTGGCCCAGATGGCTTCATGGATTAATTTTATCAAACATTTAAATAAGATCTTATACCCATCCTTCTTAATGTATTCCAAAAAGTAGAAGAGGAAGGGATACTTCCAATCTTATTCTATGAAGCCAGCATCACTCTAATACCAAAACCAGCCAAAAATGCCACACAAAAAGTATATTATAGACCAATATCCCTGATGAACACAGATGCAAAAATCCTCAACAAAATATTAGCAAACCAAATTCAAACATACTTCAAAAATATCTGTCATGACTAAGTGGGATTTATTACAGGGATACAAGAATTTTATAATATTAAAAAATCAAAATCATACACCATATTAAGAAAAATGACAAAAATCACATGATCATCTCAACAGATGCAGAGAAAGCATTTGACAAAATTCAACATCCATTCATGATAAAAACTCTCAATAAAATGTGTAGAGAGGGCAAATACCTCAACATAATAAAGGCCATATATGACATACCCACAGCCCACATCATAATTAACAGTGAAAAGCTGAAAGCTTTTCCTCTAAGATCAGAAACAAGAGAAGGATGCCCACTCTCACCACTTTTATTCAGCATAGTACTGGAGGTCCTGTCCATGGCAATCAGACAACACAAAGAAATAAAAGAGGTCTATATTGGTAGGGAAGAGGTTAAACGGTCACTGTTTGCAGATGACATGAAACTATACATAGAAAATCCTAAAGACTCCACCAAAAAACTATTAGAACTAATAACTGAAATCAGCAATTTGCAGGATACAATATTAATACACAGAAATATGTTGCATTCCTATATACTAATGATGAAGCACCATTAATAAATGAAGTACATCCTGTGCTTATGGATAAGAAGTAATACTGTCAAAATGGCCATCCCACCTAAAGCAATCTACAGATTCAATGCAGTCCCTATCAAAATACCAACAGCATTCTTCAATGAACTAGAGCAAATAGTTCTAAAATTCATATGGAACCACAAAAGACCCCGTATAGCCAAATCAAACCTGAGAAAGAAGAAAAAAACTGGGGGGATTATGCTCCCTAACTTCAAGCTCTATTACAAAGCCACAGTAATCAAAACAATTTGGTACTGGCACAAGAACAGACTCATAGATCAGTGGAACAGAATAGAGAGCCCACATATAAACCCACAAATATATGGTCAATTAAGAAATGATAAAGGAACCATGAATATACAATGGGAAAAAGAGAGCCTCTTCAACAACTGGTGCTGGGAAAACTACACAACTACATGTAAGAGAATGAAACTGGATTCTTGTCTTACTCCATACACAAAAATAAACTCAAAAAGAATCAAAGACCTGAGTGTTAGTCTTGAAACCATGAAACTCTTAGAAGGAAGCATAGTCAAAAATCTCTTGAATATAAACATGAGCAAGTTCTTCCTGAGCACATCTCCTCAGGCAAAGGAAACAAAATAAAAGATGAACAAGTGGGGCTACTACATCAAACTGAAAAGCTTCTGTACAGCAAAGGAGTCCATCAGCAAAACAAAAAGGCATCCTACAGTATGGGGGAATATATTCATAAATGACTTATCTGATAAGGGGTTAACATTCAAAATACATGAAGAACTCACATACCTCCACATGCAAAAAACAAATAACCTGATTAAAAAGTGGGCAGAGGATCTGAACAGAAACTTCTCCAAAGAAGAAATATGGATGGCCAACAGGCACATGAAAAGATTTTCCACATCACTAATCATCATGGAAATGAAAATGAAAGCCCCAATGAAATATCACCTCACACAAGTAAGGATGGCAAACATCCAAAAAACAAAAAGCAACAAATTCTGGCTAGGATGCAGAGAAAAGGGAATCCTCCTATGCTGTTCATTGGAATGCAAATTGTTTCAACAATTGTGGAAAGCAATATGGAGGTTCCTCAAAAAACTAAAAATAGAATTACCATTTGACCCAGTAATTCCATTCCTAGGAATTTACCTAAAGAATACAAGATCCCTGATTCAAAAAGACATATGCACCCCTATTTTTATTGCTACACTATTTATAATAGCCATGATATTTAAGCAACCTAAGTGTCCATCAGTAGATGAATGTATACAGAAGAAGTGGTACATACACAATGGAATATTATTCAACTGCCATTTGCAACAACAAGGATGGAGCTAGAGGGTATTATGCTCAGTGAAATAAGCCAGCTGGAGAAAAACATGTACCCACTGTTTTCACTCACCTGTGGAGTATAAAAACAAAGCAAAACTAAAGGAACAAAACAGCAGCAGACTAACAGATCCAAGAAGGGACTAGCAGTTACCAAAGGGAAGGGTTTGAGGAGGGTGGGTGTAGAAGGAGGGAGAAGGGGATTAAGGGACACTATAATTAGCAGTCACAATATATATATATGTAGGTCATGGGGAAGGTAGTACAGTGTGGAGAAGTAATGACTCCATAGTATCTTACTATGCTGATAGTGACTGCGATGGGGGAGTGAGGACTGGACAATGTGAGTGAATGTTGAAACCACAATGTTGTTTATGTGAAACCGTCATAAGATTTTATATCAATGATACTTTAATTAAAAAAGTAGGAAGACTTTTAAGAATATAAGAATAGCAGAAATAAGAAATGGCTACTATGCTTAGGGCTCAGATAGAACACTCAAAAGAACATCCTCATTCTTTCTCCTGCTCAGGGTTGAGATCCAGATGTTATTGAGTTGGCATTACCATGACAGAGAAGTCACTGTGGTATCATGCTGGTGGAATTTGATGGAAATTTGCCCTCTATGGTGAGCCTGAAACCACCATATAGTGTACATAGAAAAGCTGATCATTTGGAAGTATCAGCTAGAAAAATGTCCAAGGGTGGAGGGATTAAGGGAATCTGTGCAAGCTGAGCACCAAAGAAGCCATCTGTGCTGAAGGAGCTAGGTATTTGGGAGGCTGCATGTGCTATAGGAGCCACACACTGGAGAAACTGGCCATGCTGCAGAAGCTGGGCACCAGAAAATCCCCATGCAGTGCAGGAGTCTGCAGGTGAAATCTCCAGTAAGGAAAACTGGAAAAAGAGTGATATCCTTATATGACAACCAGATTAGGGGGGCTGATAAACAAGTTTTATAATAAAGTGGAATTTTCTTACAAGGATATAAACACCTTAGGAAGAGAAAAAGAGATAATGTAGAAAGAGCAAAGTGGAGTAGCATAAGGTAAAAGTATGCTGGATGAGTATTTGTGTCTTAAAGGAAGCAAAATGAGATACTTGCATATTCACTGAATGGACATTGAAAACTGAAATGGAAGGAGCGATGGCATGGAGGCAAAAATTAGTCACAGAATTTTAAAGCTAGAAGAAGCACACCCATTACATAGATTTTTTTTAAAGGCCTAAATAATTTATGTTATTTACTTAAAGTCACACAGCTAACGAAGGAGCCAGAACTGGAACAAATTTTTTCTGGCTCACACCATTCATTATTATTTCTACTGCACCATGTTGGAAAGAGAGATTTTGAGAGAAGTAAGACTACTAGCGAATTCATCAGAATTTCAAAGGATATTGTTATCTCAGATGGAGTGCAAGTTTACTCAGATTAAAAATATTGTATCAGACACTCTGTAAACCTTTGTTTTTGATGCAACTTGAAGAAATAGTATATATCTTAGGAGTAGGTGATTTAACTTCAGCTGCTATACTATTTAAAAATGTGAAAAATAAACTCAAGAAGTAATATGGGCTTTGAGGCATTATAAGTAAATTAGTAAAATTTTCATTTTTATCAGAGAGTTGGGGGAAGGAGGAATTCAGCTAATAGTACCTGATTACTCAGAATTCCCCAAAACGTAGTGTAGAAAATATGTCCTACGTTATTAAAGAAGAATGCTGAAATCAACATTTCTTTGAATGCTAAAAATTCTGTAGTTGTCACTTGGATTATCAGTGTGTTTAGAGGGATGTCATTTTACAGGATCATAGCATATAAAGAGGTTGGACTATATATAACCTGAACCTGAGATATTCCCTAAAAGGTAAAATAAATTTCTTATTTATTTCCTAAAAGAAAAACTATATGTAACTCCATACTAATTTTTGTATACTGAAGGTTTTCAATTAGTTATATATGAATACAACTTTAGTATGACATTTTCTGCTTGTAAGACATCAATTAATAGTTAAATAAGTAGACAATGTTTAAGTTTAATTTAAAGGAGATATCCTTACATCATGACTATTAAATTTTTGTATGATGCTATATAATCTGTCCACAGGTAAAGAAAATACTAGTTGTAATTCAAAACAGAACACCTCTACTCCAGAGATGGAATAGTGACTGTCACTGGCCAGATCCAGCCTTCAGAGGCTGTGGGGATTTTTGTTTATGTTATTTTGACTTGCCCATACAGGGATTTAAAACAATTGTAATTAGATGGCAACCTCTAGAAGCTGATAAATTTAGCATAAATCTCAGGATCTATGGCTTCTTGAAAACTTAGATATGGCCACAGTGGGCCTGCATTTCCATTTAACAACAATCAGCTGGCACTGAATTGTGGCCATGCCACTTAAATGGTAAGTCATAGTCCCCATCACTTTATTTGTATTTGAAAGTTTCATGTGTTTATTGGACATCTGTATGTCTTCTTTGGAAAAATGTCTATTCAGCTCTTCTGCTGTTTTTATTAGGATTTTTTGGTTGAGTTTCATTTGAATTTGCTTTTTGAATTGTATTAGTTCTTTATATATTTTGGATATTAACCCTTTATCAAATATATCATTTGGAAATATTTTCTCCAGTTCAGAAGGTTGCCTTTTCATTTTGCTGTTTCCTTCACAGTGAAAGCTCTTTAGTTTGATGTATTCTCAACTTTGCTTTTGTTGTTCCTGCCTGTGGAAATGGATCAAAAAATTATTCCTCGGTTCAGTGGTCCAAGAGTTTATTGCCTGTTTTTAAAGGATTTTTGTGGTTTCTAGTCTTATATTTAGACCTTTCATCCATTTTCATTTGTCTGTATAGTTTAAGAAAGTGATCCAGTTTCATTCTTTTGCATGTAGCTTTCTAGTTTTCCCAGACCATTTAATAAAGACTTTCTTCCCTATTACATATTCTTGTTTTTTGAATATTTTTGTTGTATATATCCTTGTTGAAGTTTAATTGACCATTCAAGCAGGGGTTTTCTTAGATTCTCAGTTCTGTTCCATTGATCTATGTGCCTATTTTTGTGAAAGTACCGTATGGTTTTGATTACTATAGATTTGTAGTGCAGATTGAAATCATGGAGAATGCCAACATCTAACTTTGTTCGTCTTTCTCAAGATTGCTTTGGCTATTTTGCTCTTTTGTGATTCCATAAAAATTTTAGGGTTATGTGTTCTAGTTCTACCAAAATGCCATTGGTATTTTGATACGGTTGCACTGAATCTGTCGTTTATGTTGGGAAGTGTGAACATTTCAGCAATACTAATTCTTCCAATCAATGAGTATGGAATTTCATTCCATTTATTTTTGTCATCTTCAATTTTTTTTCATCAAAGTCTGATAGTTTCAGAGTACTTGTCTTTTACCTACTTGCTTAAATTTATTCCTTGGTATTTTATTCTTTTTGATACAAGTATAATGAGATTTTTAATCTTAATTTCTCTTTCTGAAAGTTCATTATTAGTGTATAGAAATCCAACAAATTCATGTGCATTAATTTTGCCTCCTGGAACTTTACTGGGTTTATTTATTAGTTCTAACACGTTCATGGTGCAGCCTTTATTGTTTTCTACATATAGTATCATGTCATCTGCAAATAGTGACAGTTTTACTTTTTCCTTCCCAATGTGGATGTCTTTCATTCCTTATTTCTTTTTCTTGTCTGATTGCTGTGGCTAGGACTTCCAATATTGTGTTGGAAAAAGCGGTAAGCACAGGCATCCTTGCTTTGTTTCTGATCTTAGTAGGAAAGCTTTAATGCTTTCACTGTTCAGTATGATGTTAGCTGGAGTTGCCATATATGGTCTTTATTATAGTGAGGTATGTGCCCTCTACAAACACTTTGTGGAGTTTTTATCATAAATGGATGCTGAATTTTATCAAAAGCTTTTTATTTCTCTATCACAAAAAAACATACTTATTTTTGTTAATGTGATATGTCACATTGATTGATTTGCAGATATTAAACCACCCCTGATCCCTGAAATATACTCCACTTGATCATTATTATCACTTGAATGTGTTCTTGAACTGTTTGCTAATATTTTGTTGAGGATTTTTGTGTTCCTTCCTTTTCAATTTCTTGGAATAGTTTGAGAGGATCTCCTCTTTAAATATTTAGTGGAATTCATCTGTAAAGCTACCTGGTACTGGATTTTTTTGTTGGGGGTTTTCTGATTACTGATTAAATTTCATTACTAATAATCAGTTTGTTAAGATTTCCTTATGATAATGTTGTAGTTCTCAGTTTCTTCTCCTGGTCTCTTTCCTTTTTATTTGGTGACATTCTTTAGTGTGAGTTTTGTATTCCTTTATCTTTATTTTTTGTGTCTCTATTATAGGTATTTCTCTTGTGGATAGCCTCATGGAAGGAATATTTCAATTAGAGTGAGTATAAATTAGCACATTTCTGAAAAGGAATTTGGCATTATTTTTGAAGAGCTTTTAAAATGGTTTATATTCTTTCACCTAGTAATTCCCGTTTTATGAATCTATCCTAAGGACATAATCCAAAATGCAGACAAATATTAATGCACATAGACATATAATGTTGCTGTAGTTATGATAATGGGAAGAGAAATAAAATACACAATATTAAAGATATGGTTAAATTAATATAAAACACTCAATATAATTCTACATGGCCATTAATATGTTTAACAAATAGTTTTTAATACATGAGTAAACATTTTTTATAAAGTTAAGTGAAAAAATGCAGGAATCGCATTTTTGGCAACAAATATGGCAAAATGTCAGTTTGGAAAGGAATGTGGGAAAATATTGAGTGGAAAATTCTGAATGATGGGATTTTTCTGTTTTCTAAATAGTTATGAATTTTTTAATATTAAAAGGGAACACATGCTCACTGTTAGAAATATTTTGGCAAGTTCAGAATATTAAAATAGAAAACGAAAAGTTTCCATTTTACCTTCCATGTCACTAGGTCTGAGGTCCTTACTGTAAGACTTCTTGTGTATTCCTAACAGCACTTTAAGTATATATACATATATATATATAATTTTTATGTATTTTTATATATATAATTTATTTTGGTATCATTAATCTACAATTACATGTGCAATATTATGGTTATTAAACTACCCCTTCATCAGGTCACCCCCACCTACCCCATTACAGTCACTGTCCGTCAGCATAGTGAGATGCTATAGAATCATTACTTGTCTTCTCTGAGTTGTACAGCCCTCCCCATGCCCCCCCAAGACTATGTCTGCTTATCATAATGCCCCTTTTTCCCTCTTATCCCTACCTTCCCACCCATCTTCCCCAGTCCCTTCCCCTTTGGAAACTATTAGTCCGTTGTTGCGTTCTGCGAGTCTGCTGCTGTTTTGTTACTTCAGTTTATTTTAATTTGTTCTTATACTCGACATATGAGTGAAATCATTTGATACTTGTCTTTTTCGGCTTGGCTTATTTCACTGAGCATAATACCCTCTAGCTCCATTCATGTTGTTGCAAATGGTAGGATTTGTTTTCTTCTGATGGCTGCATAATATTCCATTCTGTATATGTACCACATCTTCTTTATCCATTCATCTACTGATGGACACTTAGGTTGCTTCCATTTCTTGGCTATTGTAAATAGTGCTGCGATAAACATGGGGGTGCATATGTCTTTTTCAAACTGGGCTGCTGCAGTCTTAGGGTAAATTCCTAGGAGTGGAATTCCTGGCTCAAATGGTATTTCTATTTTGTTTTTTGAGGAACCTCCGTACTGCTTTTCACAATGATTGAACTAATTTGCAGTCCCACCAGCAGGGTAGGAGGGTTCCTTTTTCTCCACATCCTCACCAACATTTGTTGTTGTTTGTGTTTTGGATGTTGGCCATCCTCACTGGTGTGAGGTGATATCTCATTGTGGTTTTAATCTGCATTTCTCTGATGATTAGCGATGTGGAGCATCTTTTCATGTGCTTGTGGGCCATCTGAATTTCTTCTTTGGAGAAGTGTCTACTCATGTCCTCTGCCGATTTCTTAATTGAATTATTCGATTTTTGTTTGTTAAGGTGCATGAGTTCTTTATATATTTTGTATGTCAACCCTTTATCAGATACGTTTTTTATGAATACATTCTCCCATACTGTAGGATATTTTTTTGTTCTATTCACGGTGTCCTTTGCTGTACAGAAGCTTTTCAGCTTGATATAGTCCCACTTGTTCATTTTTGCTTTAGTTTCCCTTGCCCAGGGAGATATGTTCAGGAAGAAGTCGCTCATGTTTATATCCAAGAGAATTTTGCCTATGTTTTTTCTAATAGTTTTATGGTTTCATGACTTACATTCAGGTCTTTGATCCACCTTGAGTTTACCTTTGTGTATGGGGCTAGACAATAGTCCAGTTTCATTCGCTTACATGTAGCTGTCCAGTTTTGGCAACACCAGCTGCTGAAGAGGCTGTCATCTCCCCATTGTATATCCAAGGCCCCTTTATCAAATATTAATTGACTGTATATGTTTGGGTTAATGTTTGCATTTTCTATTCTGTTCCACTGGTCTGTGCGTCTCTTTTTGTGCCAATACCAAATTGTCTTGATTACTGTGGCTTTGTAGTAGAGCTTGAAGTCAGGGAGCGTAATTCCCCCTGTTTCATTCGTCTATCTCAGGATTGCTTTTGCTATTCGGGGTCTTTTGTGGTTCCATATGAGTTTTAGAATTATTTGTTCTAGTTCATTGAAGAAAGCTGTTGGTAGTTTGATAGGGATTGCATTGAATCTGTAGATTGCTTTGGGTCGTATAGCCATTTTGACAATATTTATTCTCCCTAGCCAAGAGCATGGGATGAGTTTCCATTTCTTAGTGTCCTCTTTAATTTCTCTAAGGAGGGTCCTGTAGTTGTACTATCCTTGCATCCCTGGGATGAATCCCACTGGATCATGGTGTATGATCCTCTTCATGTATTTTTGAATTCGGTTTGCTAATATTTTGATGAGTATTTTTGCATCTACATTCATCAGGCATATTGGTCTGTAATTTTCTTTTTTGGTGAGGTCTTTGCCCGGTTTGGCATTAGAGTGCTGCTGGCTTCATAGAATGAGTTTGGAAGTATTCCCTACTCTTCTATTTTTTGGAAAACTGTAAGGAGAATGGGTGTTATTTCTTCTCTATATGTCCTGGTAGAATTCAGAGGTGAATCCATCAGGTTCGGGGGTTTTGTTCTTGCGTATTTTTTTGATTACTGCTTCAATTTCGTTGCTGGTGATTGGTCTGTTTAGTTTTTCTGTCTCTTGCTTGGTCAGTCTTGGGAGGTTGTATTTTTCTAAGAAGCTGTCCATTTCTTCTAGGTTTTCTAGCTTGTTAGCATATAGATTCTCATAACATTCTCTTATAATTCTTTGTATTTCTGTGGGGTCCTTTGTGATTTTTCCTTTCCCATTTCTGATTCTATTTATGTGTGTAGATTCTCTTTTTCTCTTAATGAGTCTGGCTAGGGGTTTATCTATTTGTTTATTTTGTCAAAGAACCAGCTCTTGGTTTCGGTGATATTTTCTATTATTTTATTCTTCTCAATTTTATTTATTTTTCTCTCATCTTTATTATGTCCCTCCTTCTGCTGACTTTGGGCCTCATTTGTTCTTCTTTTTCCAATTTCAGTAACTGTGTCTTTAGACTATTCATTTCGGAATGTTCTTTCTTCTTTAAATAGGCCTGTATTGCAATATACTTTCCTCTTAGAACTGCCTTTGCTGCGTCCCACAGAAGTTGTGGCTTTGTGTTCTTGTTGTCATTTGTCTCCATATATTCTTTGATTTCTGTTTTGATTTGGCCGTTAATCCACTGGTTAATTAGGAGAATGTTGTTAAGGCTCCATGCATTTGTGAGCCTTTTTGATTTCTTTCTAAAATTTATTTCTAGTTTTATGCCTTGGTGATCTGAGAAGTTGGTTGGTAGGATTTCAATATTTTTGAAATTACTGAGGTTCTTTTTGTGGCCTAGTATGTGGTCTATTCTGGAAAATGTTCCATGTGCACTTGACAAGAATGTGTATCCTGTTGCTTTTGGTTGTAGAGTTCTGTAGATGTCTCTTAGGTCCATCTGTTCTAGTGTGCTGTTCAGTGACTCTGTGTCTTTACTTATTTTCTGTCTGGTTGATCTGTCCTCTGGAGTGAGTGGTGTGTTGAAGTCTCCTAAGATTAATGCATTGCTGTCTATTTCCTCCTTTAATTCTGTTAGTATTTGTCTCACATTTGCTGGTGCTCCTGTGTTGGGTGCATATATATTTATAATGGTTATATCTTCTTGTTGGACTGACCCCTTTATCATTATGTAGTGTCCTTCTTTATCTTTTGCTACTTTCTTCGTTTTGAAGTCTATTTTGTCTGATACAAGTACTGCAACACCTGCTTTTTTCTCTTTGTTGTTTGCATGAAATATCTTTTTCCATCCCTTCACTTTTAGTCTGTGTATATCTTTGGGTTTGAGGTGAGTCTCTTGTAGGCAGCATATAGATGGGTCTTGATTTTTTATCCATTCTGTTACTCTGTGTCTTCTGATTGGTACATTCAGTCCATTTACATTTAGGGTGATTATTGATAGATATGTACTTATTGTCATTGCTGGCTTTAGATTCGTGGTTACCAAAGGTTCAAGGGTTGCTTCTTTACTATCTCACAATCTAACTTAACTTTCTTCTTACGTTATTGTAAACACTATCTGATGTTTATTTATTTCTCTCCCTTCTTATTCTTCCTCCTCCAGTCTTTATATACTAGGTGTTTTATTCTTTGCCATTAGTTAATATTTGGATCGTCTTCTTTCTTTGTTATGATTTTACTTTCTCTGGTGACATCTTTTTAGCCTTAGGGGTGCTTCCCTCTAGAGCAGTCCATTTAAGATATCCTGTAGTGGTTGTTTATGAGAGGCACGCTCTCTCAACTTTCGTTTTTCTGGAAATTGTTTAATCCATCTGTCATATTTAAATGATAATCGTGCTGGATACAATATTACTGTTTCGAGGCCCTTCTGTTTCATATCGTTAAATATATCATGCCATTCTCTTCTGGCCTGTAAGGTTTCTGTTCAAAAGTCTGATGTGTTTTCCTTTGTAAGTGATCTTTTTTCTCTCTCTAGCTGCCTTTAATACTCTGTCTTTATCTTTGATCTTTGCCATCTTAATTATTATGTGTCTTGGTGTTGTCTTCCTGGGGTCCCTTGTGTTAGGAGATCTGTGGGCTTCCGTGGACTGCGAGACTATTTCCCTCCCCAGCGAGGGAAAGTTTTCAGCAATCATTTCTTCAAAGACACTTTCTATCCCTTTTTCTCTCTCTTCTTCCTCTGGTACTCCTATAATGTGAATATTGTTCCATTTGGATTGGTCACACAGTTCTCTTAATATTCTTTCATTCCTAGAAATCCTTTTATCTCTCTCTGCCTCAGCTTCTCTGTATTCCTGTTCCCTGATTTCTATTCCATTAACAGTCTCTTGCATCTCATCCAGTCTGCTGTTAAGCCCATCAATCGCTTGTCTGGTTTCTGCATTGTCTTTCCTCAGTTCCCTCACTTCCTCCCTCAGCTCTTGCACATTTTTCTGTAGGTCCATCAGCATGGTTATGACTTTTATTCTGAATTCTTTTTCAGGAAGACTGTGCAATTCCATCCGTTCAGACTCCCTCTCTGGGGTTGTCTGGTTGATTTTGTTCTGAACCATATTCCTCTGTCTTTCATGGCTATAGAATTGGTTACTGATAGTTGCCACGTATGTCAGCTGGGCTCTTTAAGACTTTAAAAAGAGAAGAAAAAAAAAGAGAAAAAAAAAAGAAAAAAAAGAAAGAAAGAAATAAAAGAAAAAACAAAAACAAAAACAAAGCAAAACAAAAACAAACAAAAATAAAACTACCACCGAGTAGGTTCTGTGGGGATGCTGTAGGTGGCACTGTTGCCGAACTATTCCGCAGCCATGGCCGCACTGCTCCGCAGGGCCCTTTGTATCTCTGGCCGGGGTGGGAACGAATGGGAGGCTGTTGATCTCTTTGGGAAGTCGATGTGCGGCCACGCTTTCCCAGTCACCAGCTAAGAGTTCCGAAACTCCCCACTACTCCCAGCCTACTGGGCTGTGTGTGCCAGGGTGATCTGGCTCCACCGCTGGGCTCCTGTCTCTGTAAAACTGCTGAAGAAAGTACGCGCTTTTCTTTTTTCTTTTTTTTCCTTCCTCGGGCCGGCTGCAAGCACCCTGGCATGTTCCCCGCTCAGATCCTGCACCCTCTTTCTCTCAAATCTCCGTTACACCACGCTCTGTGTGTCAGCACTCCCCGTGCAGATCACCAGGGCTGGTTATTTTGCGGGGGGTACTTCCACTCCCTCGCGGCTCTGAATCCTCTCCTCCCGCCGGTGAGCTGTGGTGGGTGAGTGCTCAGGTCCCACCGGGTTGCGGCTCGGTATCTTACCCGCCTCTTGGGGTGCCGAGTCCTCTCTGGTGTAGCTGCACGCTGTGCTCTCTCCTGTGTATTCTGGTCTCTAAGGAATAGTTGTGTTTGCTGTATTTTTGTAGATAAATATAGTCTTGGGAGAAGATTTCTGCTGCCCTTTTCACGCCGCCATCTTCCTGGAAGTCTAGCTGACCATTTTTAAGTGCTATCCTCTTATTTAAAACATTTCCATCTAGTTCTCAGGAAAGCATAAAGAATGGTTTATTAATGTCTCTGACTTCATGCATGATACTATCCAATTCTCAGGAGTGAAAAGGACAATGTAGTCAACATTGTTCAATGCCCTAAAGAGATGCACAACAAAAGGAGGACATGAGGCACAGATAAATGATTACCATTGACATAATGGAACACTTTTAAAGGATAAGATAGCAACTGACACTTGTTCTGATGAAGGAGGCATTTTCTGGAGGCTTCCTTTATCACTCCCTATTCTGGTTTGCACTCCTTTCTTTTTGCCTTTTTTAATTTTTGTTTTCCTCCTTATAAGTAAGAATATACCCCAAGCTTCCAGTGAATGGAGGACTGTAGGCTATTTAGGGCTTTTGTGTCTGTTTCTCAACTTAACAATCTTCACTCAACTGTTACCTTAAGAAAAACAACAGATAATTATTAAATATTTCCAGGACCTAGTCATTTTTAGTAATAGCTGAGAAAACACTAGATATCTGGTACTTAGCAGAATCTATAGAATTGAGTCAAAAAGTCCAATTTCTTCTTCAAGAACATGACATTCCAAGATATAGTTTTTGGCCAAAAAAATAATGTCCGAAAATAAGTTTAAACTCTTTGTATATTGTTACCTTTTGAAGTAGGAATGGGAAGCACATAGGCAAGAATGAAGAAGAGGACAGGCCCATGTAATAAAGAGAAATCAGAATACATCCTTCCAACCCCACTATCTTCTAGTTGATGGGTGAAGATGAGTGGCACAGATAGTATTACTTTATTCTACTTCTCTAAAGTGTTCCTGTTTAGAGAAGGTAAACATGATAGCAAACTTCCCTGAGTGTTCTGCTTTGACATTAACTGTTTTTTATTATTGCAAATGTATATTAGGTAAACACAGGCCCTTATGATACCAGTCTTCTGGTGTGCAAAAGCAATTAAGTAAAAGGTAAATATGACAAAGTCAAATGGGGAAAGAATGAACTCTGAGTGAAATTAACCTCAAGTGTATTGCTGACGGGTGATCAGGTGGAAATTTTTATTTTTGAAACTCACCATGGTTTGCTTCTGCCAGAGAGGGCAAACAGAGAGGTCCACTTCCTACTTACATATGCCTGATGTATCTGAGAGATTCTAGTGGAACTGGAGCCTCTCTTACTCAATGAATTAATATAGGAACATAAACATGAAGATGGGTACCCTAGCCTCAAATCATAATGTCCTGGAATGGCCTAAGGAAAGAAATATCCTGGAGGCCTGGCATAGGAGCAGAGTCATTTCAGGAACATTGTGTAGCTATGGATAATCTGTCTATACTGGCTCTACATTGTGGCCATATGGCATTTGAGTGTCCTCAATCCTTTAAGGTGTTAGGGTGGTAGTAATGCTACAGTGTCCATAAAGCAGTTGATTGGTGTTAAGGAATTTTGCTACATTTGTAAGTAGAGCTATAGGAAGAAAAATACTATAGGGCAAGAAAATATACTAAGTCTAGAGAAAGATGAGCGATACTAGAAAAAGAAGTTAAAATGTTATTTTAAAAAATAGTTTCAACTTGGCACACTCACTTATAAATAATTACAGCAATAAAATACTGAAAAAGAATCTTTATTAAGAAGGGCTAATTAACAAAAATGTCTCCAATCAAAATTGGGCTTTTCTTGGGGGCGGATTGTTGAGGAGGAGAGTTGAAGGATTACAGAGTTTTGAATCAAATAGTCTATGATTATGAATGATATGGTCAAATGTGTTTATAATGTTGGAACAAACCAGAAAAGAATTACCAGAAAATGGGTTCTAGAGAACATGGAATAACAGATGATATTAATATCTCTTTGAACTTAATTTTGCCACTCCTTTAAAGTGGGCATTATCAGATGCCAAGTTAGTTATTATATAGTGTGTTAAAGATCATAAAAATATCCTTCTCTTTCAAAAGCTTTATCATTGCCTATTTCCTTTACTAGCCATTTCACCCCCAACTACTGAAGCAAATATATTCCTTATATAAATATTTAGCTATCTATTCATTTTTAATTTTTACTGAAAAAGAATTCAATACCAAACATTTCACCTATTTAAAGTATACAATTCAATGGTTATTACTATTTTCACACCACAATCAATTTTAGGACCTTTCATCACTCCCCCAAAATCCAACATCCATTAGCAGTCACTCCCTATTTTCCTTCAAGTCACCTAGTCCTAAGTAACCACTATTCTACTTTCTGTCATAATAGATGGACACTTCACATCAATGGAATCATACGTATGTTGTTTGTGAATGGATTCTTCCACTTAGCATGGTTTCAAGTTTCATTTGTGCCATAGCATGTATCACTATTTCTTCCTTTTCAATTGTGGAACAATATTTTATTGTATGGATATACCATCTTTTGTTTATCCATTCAGCAGTTGATGGATATTTATATTGTCTTCACTTTTATTAATGCTGGTACAAACATTCAAGTACAATTATTTGAGTATACATATATTTTAAATTATTCGGGGTGTATATCTAGAAGTGGACTTGTTGAATGAATATGTTTATTGAGGAACTGTAAAATACTTTCCAAAACAGCTGCACCATTTTATATTTCCACCAGCAGTGTATGAGGGTTCCATTTTTCCACATCCTCACCAACACCAATTATCTTTCCGTTTAATTATAGCCATCCTAGTAGGTATGAAATGACTTTCTATGGTGTTGGTTATACCTTCTCTTTCACTTTTAATTTTATGTATGAATCTTCTCTCTTATTTTCTTGATGAGTCTGGCTAAAGGTTTATCAATTCTATCTTTTTGAAGAACCAACTCTTAGATCCATTGACTTTTTCTAATATTTTCTTAGTCTCTTTTTAATTTATTGCTGCTCTGATCTTTATTATGTCCCTCCTTCTACTAATTTTGGACTTCATTCTTTTTTCTACTTACTTTAGTTGTAAGTTTAGACTGTTTGAGATTGTTTTTATTTACTGAAGTAGGCCTGTCTCACTATATACTTCCCTCTTAGAACTGCTTTTGCTGTGTCCCAAAGATTTTTAAACATTCTGAAACATTTCATTTGTCTCCATGTATTTTTTTATTTCCTCTTTAACATCTTCAGTGACTCATTGCTTGTTTAGTAGCATGTTGTTTAGCCTCCACATCTTTTACTTTTCTGTTTTTTTTCTTGTGATTGATTTGTTTTCAGATGGTTATGGACAGAAATGATGCTTGATACAATTTCAATTTTCTTACATTCATTGAGACTTGTTTTCTTGCCTATCATGTTATCTATCTTGGAGACTTTTCCATGTACACTTGAAGAGAATGTATATTTTGCTCATTTTGGATGGAATGTTCTGTATGTGCCTGTTAAGTCCATCTGTTCTAATGTGTAGGTCAAAGCCACTGTTTACTTATTGAGTTTCTGTCTGGATGATCCATCCATTGATGTAAGTGGGGTGTTAAGGCCCCATACTATTATTATATCACTGTCAATTTCTGACATTAGGTTTGTTAATATTTGCTCCATATATTTGGCTGCTCCTCTATTGGATGCATAGATATTTGTAATTGTTATTTCCTGTTATTGGATTGATCCCTTTATCAATATGTAATGTCTTTCTTTGTTTCTTCTTACAGTCTTGTTTTAAAGTTTATTTTGTGTTATGTAAGTATTGTTACCCCAGCTTTTCTTTTCAGTTCCATTTGCATGGAATCTTTTCCCATACCATCACTTTCGGTCCGTATATGTCTGTGAGTAAAATTGCAAGGTTTCCAGAATCTCTTGACTGGCCTTAGGTTCATCTCCATATCAATACGTGTTTCCAAGGGGTGGGGAGAAGTGGTCCATCTCCATATCAATAGGTAATTACAAAGGGGAGCAAGGGCATATCTGGACTGGAGAGGTTAGGTGGGGCCCCTTTTTGCAGTCATGTTGTAAGAGACATTGGTGAGCAGAAGATGACTGCTGATAAGCAATAAACGGGTTTCTCCCACTTTATTTCTCCCTTTGAATGATTTTGGTTCAAAGGTGTTTTGTCCCAGGCTAGGAAAATATTTTCCCCCCAGAGTTATAATGTCTTTAGGTGTGAAGTGAGTCTCTTGTAGGCAGAATATACATAGGTCTTGTATTTTTATCCACTCATTCACCCTATGTCTTTTGATTGGAGTATTTAGTTCATTTACATTTAAAGTGATTATTGATAGGTATGTACTACTGCCATTTTGTTCATTGTTTTCTGGTTGTTTGGGTAGTCCTCTGTTCCTTACTTCTCTTGCTCTTTTTTGTTTTCAGATGGTTATTTTCTTTAGTGTTATGCTTGTATTCTTCTCTCTTTTTTGTGTATCTATTATAGGGTGATTTGAACATAGTCCAAAAGCAGTACTTTTTTTACTAGCTTCCCAGTGTTTTATGCATATGCAAAATATACATTCTTATTTTGTGCTAATATAATTGACTAAAATTTGTATCAATAATTGATTTTACTACTTGTGTCTTTTAACTTCATACTGGCTTTATATGTGATTTGTTTCCTACATTTATATGTTTGTTTTTACCAGTGAAATATTTTTCCTTTTTTGATTTTCTTACTTTTAGTTTTGGCCTCTTCTTTTCCACTTAAACAAATCTGTTTAACATTTCTCATAAGGACAGTTTAGAGGTTATGAAATCCTTTACCTTTTGTTTCTTTTTCTCTTCTTCCATTCTTAATGGTAACCTTGCCAGATAAGAAATCTTTGATTTTAAGTTTCTTTTCCTCTCAGCATGTTGACTATATCATGTCACTCCCTACTAGCCTGCAGTTTCTGCTAAAATATTAGCCAATGGATTTATGAGATTTCCTTTGTTTGTAGCTGTCTGCTTTTCTCTTGCTGCTTTTAAGATTCTCTCTTTATCTTTAATTTTTGCCATCTTAATTATGGGTCTTGGTTTGGATCTCCTGGGGTTCATCATTTTTGGGGGGTTTCTGTGATTCCTGGACCTAGATATCTGTTTCCTTCCTGGGTTGGGGAAGTTTTCAGCTATTATTTCTTCAAATAGGTTTTCTGTCCTTTCTTTCTCTCTTTTTCTTGGATCCTTGTTCTATGAATGTCATTTCACTTGAAATTCTCACTGAGATCTCTTATCATTCTCTCATTTTTTAAAATTCTTTTTTCTTTCTGCTTTTGTCTTGGTTGCTTTAAACTACTCTGTCTTCCAGATTATCAGTGTGTTCTTCCACATCCTCTAATTGTTGATTACCTGTAGTGTATTTTTCATTTCCGTTATTGTGTTCTGCTCTGAGTAGTTTTCTTATATTTTCTCTTTGTTGAAGTTCTCACTGAGTTTATTCACTCTTCTTTTATGTGCACTACATTACATGGTGCTCTGGAGATTAGTGGGGTTGGAAAGCTAAGACAAGCCCAGAAAGCTAGAATACTCAGAGAGACTGAGATTTCAGCAACTTGTGGAGAACAGGTACCCAAAACCTGCTACTCTGGGACAAAAGAAAGTGGGCACTTTGAAAGATTTCCCAAAAGCGAGAGGGCTGCTAAAGGAGCAAAGATTACATAGAGATTGGTGCTTAGGAAAAAGGACAGGTAGACAAAATTGTCACAGCACACTCAGCCCAGCAGGTTGGGAACATTCAGGAGCTTCAGGCACCCCATCCCCCCAGCTGGCAATGCAGCCCCAAGGCTCCCCACCATGATACACAGCCTGCTCCTCATTCCTCCTGGCTGTCACTGACTTGCAAAACTTCTGCCCGCACCATTGCACCAGGCCAGCCAGAAGGAGGCCCTGCATACACCAGCTACAGGAGTATAGAATAGAGGTTTCTCCATGCATGCTCAGACCACAGGCTTTGGCAGCGGAGGGAGGCACAGCAGCTGGGAAGCAGGAAAGAGCTCTTTTCTCCCAGCAGGCAACAGTGCGCTAGACTGTGATCCCACCATTGCTCCAGCTGCTGAGCAGCTCCAGAGAGTAGATATTCTGGGCACTAGAGGTCACCACCTACACAAAGTTATTATTCCATATTATTCATTACAAATATGAAACACCAAAAGAACCAGGTACAAACCAAAATCTCACAAACACTGGACAGAGGGCCAATGAAACTGAAAATACCAATCTTCTTGATAAAGATTTCAAAATAAAAATCAAACATTCTCACAGAGTTACAGAAAAATATTCAAGATCTCAGGGAAGACTTCAAGAAAGACATAGAAACTTTGAAAAATACATTATCCAAAATGAAACATACAATGGAGGGATATTAAGTGGATTAAATGAGCTAGAGGACATGGTAAATGAATCAGAAGTTAGAGGACAGGAATACAAAGAAGCTGAAGCACAGAGAGAAAAAAGTATCTCTGGGAATGAAGGAATATTAAAAGAACTGTGTGACCAATACAAACAGAACAATATTCGTATTATTGGCATAACAGAAAAAGAAGAAGAGAGAGAAAAAGTGATAGAAAGTGTGTTTGGGGAAATAATTGCTGAAAAATTCCCCAATCTGGGGAAGGAAATAGTCTCTCAGGCCATGGAAGTGCTCAGATCTCCCAACACAATGGACCCAAGGAAGACACCACAACATATAATAATCAAAATGGAAAATATTATGGATAAGTACAGAGTATTAAAAGCAGTGAGAGAGAGAAAAAAGATCACATACAAAGGAAAACCCGTCAGGGTATCATCAGACTTCCCAGCAGAAACCTAACAGACCAGAAAGGAGGGTCATGATATATTTAATGCAATGAAACAGAAGGGCCTCAAACCAAGAATACTCTATCTGGCAAGATAATCATTTAAATCTGAAGGAGGGATTAAACATTTTCCAGATAAGCAAAAGTTTAGGAAACTTACTTCCCAATAAACCATCACTGCAGTGTACATTGGAGGAACTGGTCTAGATGGAAGTGCTCCAAAGGCTAAATAGCTGTCACCAGAGAAAATAAAACCACAGTAAAGAAAGTACACCAATTAATTATTAAGGAAATGCAAAATTAAATCAACTACCAACAAAGTCAGTCAAGGGATACACAAATTGTACAGAATGAAACACCTAATATATAAAGAATGGAGGAAGAAGAAAAGAAGGGAGGAAAGAAAGAACCACTAGATTGTGTTTGAAAGAGCATACTAAGTGAGTAAATTTAGACTGTTAGACAGTAAAGAAGCTACCCTTGAACTTTGGTAAACATGAATCTAAAGCCTGCAATGGTGATAAGTATATATCTATCAATAATCACCCTAACTGCAAATGGAATGAATACACCAATCAAAAGACACAGAGTTACAGAATGTATAAACAAAAGACCCATCTATATGCTGCCTACAAGAGACTCACTTCAAGACATACACAGACTAAAAGTGAAGGGATGGAAAAAGGTACTTCATGCAAATAATATGGAGAAAAAAGCAGGACTTGCAGTACTTGTATCAGACAAAATAGACTT